>JAQZBX010010796.1:0-43752 GCA_029593785.1 Cabassous unicinctus
GTATGTACCACATTTTGCTTATCCATTCATCTGTTGCTGGGCACCGGGGCTGATTCCAAATTTTGGCAATTGTGAACAATGCCACTATGAACATTGGTGTGCATATATCTGTTCATGTCTTTGCTCTCTATTCTTCTGGGTATATTCCCAGGAGTGGAATTGCTGGATCATATGGAAGATCTACTGTTAGTATTCGAAGGAATCACCAAACTGTCCTCCACAGTGGCTGGACAATTACACAATCACACCAGCAGTGGAAGAGGGTTCCTATTCCTCCACATTCTCTCCAACACTTATATTTGGCTGTTTTTTTAATAGCTGCCATTCTGATGGGTGTAAGATGGTATCTCATTGGAGTTTTGATTTGCATTTCCCTAATAGCTTGCAATATCAAGCATTTTTTCATGTGCTTTTTAGCCATTTGTATTTCTTCCTTGGAGAAGTGTCTTTTCAGGTCACTGGCCCATTTTTTAAGTGGGTTATTTGTCTTCTTATTTTCGAGGTGTAGGATTTCTTTATATATGCAGGATTTTAGGCTCCTATCAGACATATGGTTGCCAAATCTTTTCTCCCATTGGGCAGGCTGCCTTTTTATTTTCTTAATAGCATCCTTTGAGGTGCAGAAGTTTTAATTTTGATGAGATCCCATTTATCTATTTTTCTCTTGCTGCTCATGCTTTGGCTGTGAATTTCATGAAATCATTTCCATTACAAGGTCCTGTAGATGCTTCCCTACATTCTCTTCCAAGGTCTTTATGGTTTTGGCACTTATATCTAGATCTTTGGTCCATCTGGAGTTGATTTTTGTATAATGTGTGAGATGGTATTCTTCTCCCATTCTTTTGGATATGGCTATTCAGTTCTCCAAAAACCACTTGTTAAAGAGGCCATTCTCTCCAAACTGAGTGGGCTTCATGGCCTTGTCGAATATCAGATGACTGTATATGCGAGGATCTATATCAGATCTCTCAATTCGGTTCCATTGGTCAGTAGGTCTATCCTTGTGCCAATACTATGGGATTTTAATCCCTGTAGCTTTGTAGTATATTTTAAAGTCCGGTAATGTGATACCGCCAACTTCATTTTTCTTTTTCAATATGTCTTTGGCAATTCGGGGCCTCTTACCTCTCCAAATATATTTTGTCGTTAGTTTTTCCAGTTCCGTAAAAAATACAGTGTTGATTTTTATTGGCATTGCATTAAATCTGTAGATTAGTTTGGGTAGGATAGACATCTTGATGATGTTGAGTCTTCCTATCCATGAACAGGGAATATTTTTCTAATTATTAAATCTTCTTTGATTTCCTTTAACAGGGTTGTGAGTTTTCTGTATATAATTCCTTTACTTCTTTAGTTAAGGTTATTCCTAGGTATTTGATTCTTTTAGTTAATAATGTAAATGGTATTTTTTCTTGATTTCCTCCTCAGGTTGTTCAGTATTGGTGTCACAAATGCTACTGATTTTTGAGCATTGATCTTGTAGTCTGCAACATTACTGAGCTCCTTTATAAGTTCTATAAGCTTTGTTGTAGATTTCTCAGGGCTTTCTATGTATAGGATCTGTCATCTGCAAATAATGTAATTTTTACTCCTTCTTTCCTTTCATGCCTTTTATGTCCTGTTCTAGCCTCAGTGCTTGTGCAAGTACTTCTAAGACATTGTTAAATAGGAGTGGTGATAGTTGCCACCCTTGTCTTGTTCCTGATCTCGGAGGGAAGGCTTTTAGGATTTCACCATTGAGAATGATGTTAACTTTGGGTTTTCATGTATAGCCTTTATGATATTCAGAAAGTTTCCTTCTATTCCTATCTTTGGTAGTGTTTTTATCAGGAAAGAGTGCTGTATTTTGTCGAATGCTTTTTCTCCATTTATAGAGATGATCATGTGATTTTTTTCTTTCAATCTGTTTTTTTGGTGTATTACAATGTTTGATTTTCTTATATTGAACCATTCTTGCATAACTGGGATGAAACCCACTTGATCATGGTGTATAATCCTTTTGATATGTTGTTGAATACGATTAGCAACTGTTTTGTTGAGGATTTTAGCATCTGGGTTCATTAGAGAAATTGGTCTGTAATATTCCTTTCTTGTGGTATCTTTGTTTCATTTTGGTATTAGGTTAATTTTAGCATCATAGAATGAGTTAGGCAATATTCCTTCTACTTATATTTTTTGGAAGAGCTTAAGCAGATTGGTGTTAGCTCTTTCTGGACTGTTTCGTAGAATTCAGCTGTGAAGCCATCTGATCCTGGGCTCTTCTTAGTTGGGAGGTTTTTGATGACTGAGTCTATCTCTTTACCTGTAATTGGACTGTTGAGTTCATCAATTTCTTCTTTCATCAATGTAGGCTGTTTGTGAGTTTCCAGAAACTTGTCCATTTCCTCTAAGTTATCATTCTTGTTGGCATATAATTTTTCAAAGTATCCTCTTATGGCACTCTTTATTTCTGTGCGGTCAGTAGTGATATCCCCTTACTCATTCCTTATTTGTGTATTTGCATCTGATCTCCCTTTTTCTTCGTTTGTCTGGCTAAGGGTTTGTCAATTTTATTGATAGTCTCAAAGAACCGATTTTGGTGTTTTTTTTAAATTGTTTCTAGTGCTTTCTTATTCTCTATTTCATTTAGTTCTTCTCTAATCTTTGTTATTTCCTTCTTTCTACTTCCTTTTGGTTTAGTTTGTTGTTGTTTTTCCAATTCCTGCAAGTGTGCCATTAGGTCTTCAATTTTAGCTCCTTCTTCTTTTTAATATATGAATTTATGGCTATGAACTTCCCTCTCAGGACTGCATTCGCTACATCCTATAATTTTGATATGTTGTGTTGTCATTTTCATTAGTTTCAAGGGAGTTACGGATTTCTTTAGAGATTTCCACCTTGACCCACTATTTGTCTAAGAGTGTGTTGTTTAACTTCCATACCCTTGTGCTTAACATGTTTCTCTGGCCCTTAGTGATTTCCAATTTCATTCCGTTGTGGTCAGAGAAATTCCTTTGTATAATCTCAATCTTTCTGAATTCATTGAGAGTTGTTATGTGGCCTAGCATGTGGTCTATCTTGGAATATGATCCATGTGCACTCGAGAAGAATGTAAATCCTGCTGTATTTGGTATTAGTGTTCTGTATATGTCTATTAAGTCCAGGTACTCTAATATATTGTTGAGAGCCTTTGTTTCTTTATTGATTCTCTGCCTAGATGTTCTGTGAAATGATGATAATGGTGTATTAAAGTCCTCTGCTATAATTGTAGAGGCCTTTATTTCTCCACATAGTTTTACCAGAGTTTGCCTCATGTATTTTGAGGGACCCCGATTAGGTGCATAAATGTTTATGATTGCTCTCTCTTCTTGAGAGATTACCGCTTTTACTAATATATAGTGTCCATTTTTGTCTCTTACAATAGTTTTGCATTTAAAGTGTATTATGTCTGATATTAGAATACTTACTTCTGCCCTTTTTTTGCTATTGTTAGCTTGTAAAAGGTTTTTCCAGCCATTCACTTTCAGCCTCCTTGAATCCCTGGGACGAAGGTGGGTTTCTTGTAGACAGCATAGAGATGGATCATATTTTCTGATCCATTCTGCCAATCTGTGTCCCTTGATAGGTGAATTTATTCCATTAATATTCAGTGTTATTACTCGTAATGAAATTCTTACTTCAGCCGTTTTTATTTGGGTTAATATATGACATATGTTGTTTTGTTTCTGTTTTTGTATTTTTAGTTGCTTTTAAACTGTCCTCAAACTCTCTCTCCCCTGTTTTTTCCCTTCAACTTGTAGAACTTCCTTTAGTATTTCTTGAAGTGCAGGTTTCTTATTGACATACTCTCTTAATTTCTATTTATCTGGGAATATTTTGACCTCTCCATCATTTTTGAATGCCAGGTTTGCTGGATAGAGAATTCGTGGCTGGACTTTTTTTCTTTTATTATTTTGGCTATGTCATACCACTGTCTTCTTACCTCCACGGCATCAACAGAGAAATCAGCACTTAATCTAATTTTGCTTCGCTTGTATGCGATGGATCTCTTTTCTCTTGCTGCCTTGAGTATTTTCTCTTTGTCTTGAGCATTGCACATTTTCACAAGTGTATGGCTTGGAGTTGGCCTGCTGGGATTTATACTATTTGGGGTGCACTGTGCTTCCTGTATCTGCATATCCATCTCTCTCAATAGGTTTGGGAAGTTTTCAGCCATTATTTCCTTCAACACTTCTTCTGTTCCCTTCCCTTCTCTTCTCATTCTGGGATGTCCATAGTGCATATGCTTGTGCGTTTTGTGCTGTCGGTTAATTCCCTGAGTCCCTGTTAGCTTTTTTCTATCTTTTTGTCTATTTGTTCTACTATCTGTTTGCGTTCAGATGTATTGTCTTCCACATCAGTAATTCTTTCTTCTGCCTGTTCAAATCTGCTGCTATGTGAATCTAGCATCTTTTTGATTTCTTGGATTGTGCCATTGGTCACCATCATATCCATTATCTTTTTGGGTATGTTTACAATTTCTTCAATATGTTCTCCCAGTGTCTTCTTTATATTCTTAATCTCTTCCTTCACTTCTTTAAGTTGGTACATGATATTTGTTTGGAAAGCTTTGATTAGTTATTTGATGTTCCGCATCATTTCCTGGTTTTTATTTTGTTTAGTGGATTGGTCCATGTTTTCCTGTTTCTCAGTGTGGTTTGTAAGTTTTTGTTGTCCTCCAGTCATCATTTTATCTTCATGGATTTATTCAGTTGATTAGCTTCTATCTTTGCTCTATAGTTTTATTTAGTTGGTGGTTCTGTGAGTGTGTAAAGTTTTCTCTTTGATACTTTTCTTCTTATTTCACTTCTTTGCTTCTTTCTATGTTCCCTTGAAGGCAAAAGACTAGGGCCAGAGGAATCGAAAGATGTGAGAAAGGAAGAAGGATAATAGTAATATTGGTAAAAGTTAGAAGAGGGGCCAAATAAGACTTAATGAAATGAATATTTATCTCATGTAGACAGTGTAGTGTAATAGGAAAAAAAGGGGGGTACTTACAATGGACTGGGAAACCAAATAGAGGAATATATATATAATGATTTAGAAGGCTAGAATTATGAGGAGGGAGAGAAAGAGTGAAGAAAGGGCTGAAAGGAAAGTGTTAATATTAATAAAATAAGAAGAAAACAAAATAGATAGAATAGAAATTGACACCCTCGAGTTGTGGGCATATGAAAAAATGTGGTATTTAACAGCCACAACAGAAAGCAGAAGGCAGAAAAAAGAAGGAAGGATAAGAGATATTTTGGAATACAAAATCAATATAGACAGATAATGGGAAATTACTGAAGAAGCATCACAACAAAGAAGAGACAGGCTAGCAGCACCTAATTTTTAAAAAAATGAAAAAAAAAAAAAGAAAGGGGGGAATAAAGAGGAAAAAAAACAAGAGACAACAAATAAACAGAGAAAAAACAAACCACCACACAGGCAAGCAATCAAACAACACTAAGGGGGATCAATGTTCCACTGGGATCCCCTTGGGTCCTCTCAGCCTAATTGTGTTTATCAATCATTTTCCCCACAGGGTTCTATATGCAGGTCCTGAAGCAGCTTTTAGCTATTAAACTAAATTAAAAAGAATTTATTTTTCATTTATTAAAGTGACCGTCTTTTTTTGTTTTCTGGTGAAATACAGGACCAAAATTAAGTCCTCCTCTAGACCACTCCCCTCATGGAGGGGACCCTAACTGGACTCGTGAAAACTAATCAAGCACTTCCCAATTTCTGGACTCCCAGGGAAGCTGAAACTCTGTTTGTCAGTGCAGAACGCTAAAAATGGCCGACTCCGCCCCTTCTGGATCAGAGCGCCAGTATCACTGGGCTGTTGGTAAATCAGGTTTCCTCAGTAGATTTGCCTTCTCCTCAGCCTGGTGCTGCTTCAAGCCAGCTTATCTGCTCCCCAAAGTTATGAGGGGGTTCAGGAAGCCAAATCGATGGCAAAAAAAAAATCCCTCTCTGCCTTCTGTCAGAACCCTCTTTCTCTCAGAGAGTGCTCCCTCTCCCTAGTTCTGTGGGGCCTGGGGCTTATCCCTGGGCAGCTAGTCATCAACACCCTCAGCAGATCCACCCCTCCCCTCTGCTGGGTGCTTATTCACTGCAGCTGTTTTGTTTGCCTAAACTGCAAGTGGCTCCAGGCAGCCAAATCCCCAAAACATAAAGCTCTCTTGCTCCTTTGCCAGAGCCCAACCCTCAGAGAATGCCCCCTCACACTGGGCTTTTTCACCCAGTTACCGGGCAGGAGTCACACCTCCAACCGGCTTTTTTTCCCCTAAGGATGGGAGTCAACTGACTGTGTTAACCACCACAGGCAGGCTTAAAACTCATGAATCTCTACCGTTCAGTCCACGCTGTTGATCTATGCAGGTAAATGTCCCAAGCTTCTCACTGCACATGCCCACAGCACAGAACCCTAGGCAGGACCCCATTCACAATCTGCCTGCTCTGGGAGCTCTCTGTGAGTGCCCTTATAAACCAATGCCATCTTGCCCTTACCTCCCAACATATTTTTAACAGTGTTGAAAATGATACATACCTCTTCAATCCCAGAAGAGAATGCAGGGGTTGGATGGGAAGAAGCTTATGAACAACTGAAGAGGCTGGAATGTAACACATATTCACTGCAGTTTCCCCAAGCCAGAGTAGGAATGTCCTGTTTGGGAACCAAACTCTCAGAACCCCAATGAAAACCATCATTGTAGGTTCTGGATCCGCAAAGGACAGGGAAAGAGCCCTGCTCAGCACTCACAGCTTCAGTTAGTGATGTGAGTCACTCTAGCGGGTCTTCACTGGGGAGTAAGCAGAAGGAAGTCCATCTACTCCAGTTGTGCTAACATCCTTCTACCTGGACATGTGTAGAGAGCAGTGTGGACTTCACGCAGTCACATCCATGCTCCTCGTGCTCCCTGCTCACTCTTGCTAAGGGAGGACTCCACCCATCCAGGCAGCTGGAAAGGGGGCCGAGGGGAGTGAGCACACTTTTTTATGGGTGACTGTATTTTCAAAGGGTGAGAGGAAGTGCCTCCCCAGTAATGTTGCAGATGCAAATCAATATCTTCAACTCAACAACTTTGTATGACTTCATTCTGTACTATTTTCATAATTTTTTAAAAATTATAACCAAACTATTCATGCAAAGAATATGAAAATAATTTATGTCTGTTATGACAAACAGTGAAATTCCTTCTGTAGCCTCAACCCACAATTCTTCCTCAGAATTATTTGCATTGGCAGATCTTTTGGGTACACAATTCTGTTTGTAAAGACATGCATTCTCTAGTTTCATCCATCCCACAACCTATCACATATGAGAAAAATATTGGAGCATCACTTAAGAATATAAATATATTTTCTAACTTCTTAAAATACTTGAGATTAGAAGCATATCCTCTAGCTATGAAAGGGTCATTTCTGATGTAAAATTATAAGGAAAATTGTAGTTAAGTTGAAAGCAGACCACTGTGTTCAGGGGCTGTTAAAGATGAATCCACATCAGAATCAGGTGAAGACATTAAAAATATATAAATGGTTGGTGTGCTTATAAGAAAATGCTACAATAATGGGCAGCATTATTTTTAAAATGGTAATTTTAAAAATATTTCCTCAGAATGTAATGTACTGAAGAACCAGGGAAAACAACCAGGATAATTTGAAATCAGTGGAAAGCCCATATTTACATAAAATAAGAAAAACCTCGAGTTCTGAAGCATAAATTAGTTTTAACAATTGAACACAGATGAGTATGGAAGAAGATGTGGGAGGAGCAGATCTCAGAACAAACTGCAAGTACACTTTTCCAAGAGGAGAATGACATCCTGAATTGCACAGTCACAGCCACTTCCTTAAAAGATTGGCAACAAGTTGCACAGACTGGAGGTGGAGATTCTTTGGAGATTCACATTCATTACATTCACAGGGTTTCTCTCCAGTATGAATGTCATAATGTTTAATGAGATGCCTCTGGCTGAAGGCGATTCCACATTCCTTATATATATAGGGTTTCATTTTGCTATGAATTTTCTCATGGTCAGTGAGACTTGATATGCTATAGACAGCTTTCCTACATTCCTTACAGATAGAGAGTTTCTCTCCACTTTGTCTCTCTGGTGTGTAATGAGGCTTGATTTCTGAATGAAAGCTTTCCCACATCCATCACATTCATAGGATTTTTTTTTCCAGTATGTATTCTCTGATGGTTAAATACATTTTCTTTCTGGTTGAAGGCTTTTCCACATTCATTGCATATATAGGGTTTTACTCCAGAATGAATGATCTGATGTTTAATCAACTATTGCTTTCGGTGAAGGCTTCTCTGCAATCTTTACAATCATTTTGCTTCCGTCCACGCTGAGTATTTTCATGTTCTGTGAGATATGATTTTTACCTAAAGGCTTTTTCACATGCCTTACATGCATAGGGTTTCTTTGCTGTAGGGAATCTTTTATGTCTGAGATTTGACATTTGAATTAAAGCTTTCCCACATATATATGATTTCTCTTCAGTAAGAATTTTCTGATGAATATAGAGGTTTTCTGTCAGGTTGAAAACTTTCCTTCATGTATTACATATCTATGTTTCTTCTCCTGTACGGCTTTTCAAATGAGGAGTAAAAAATGAATGTAAAAAGAAGACTATATTCAGTACACTCATATGGTTTCTCTCTAGTTTGAATTTTCTCATATTCCATGAGGTTTTGTTTCAGATGGAAACATTCCCATGTTCATTACAATACTAACTAATGTATGAATATTTCATGATCAATGAAATTTAATGCCTGGCTAAGGTGTTTCCAATATTCCTTTCATACACAGGGTTTTACTCCTGTATGTTTCTTTGATGTGACTCTAGCTTTCCCCAATTCATGAAATCCTGTTGGGAAAGATGCTGAGAGATAGACCATAAAGGGTTAAGCATTTAAAAAGCATGCTTGCTGGCAGAGAAACATTAGTAAATATCTCCAAGGACACTGCGTACTGCAGATAGCAAAGGGAGGAGGCAGAGCGTAATGAACTCACTACACAGATGTTATTGTCTGATTTCCCAAGAAAGATTTATGGGAACTGAGAAACAGGTAGCGCTTTCATGCATCAAGCTGAGAAACTAGTGAAGGACTAGTTATCAGATTTGTAGTACAAAAAGCAGCTTCAGCCTGAATAAACTTGCCTGAATTCCACTTGGAGTGAGATCCCCTGGTCCCAATATTTCTCTGGATAATTCCCAGCACCATCAAACTCCATGTTGAATTACAACAAATGGCACCCAACGTGGGGCTCGACTAGTCATTTTTTCTTTTTTTGGATAAGTGCAGTGGAATCAAGGACTGCTGGGTTGGACGGTCCTTGCATTCTGTGTGGTGAGTCAAATAATTTTGATAATCAGGGTAATGGATAATCAGTCGATTCAGTTAGATAAATATTTTGAAGTTGTGAAAACACTGTTAAAGAATACAGGGGTATCTGTGCCAACCCACGAGTTGCTAGAGCTCTGTTCTCTTGTACAAAAACATCGTTATTGGTTTTAGCCACAAGGGCAGAATGTATTAAATTTGAAACAATGGAAACTAGTAATGAAATCATTGTGGAGAGCTTATCAGAAGGGGAAACAGTTCCTCTTTAAGTATGGTCTTTGTATAGTCTTATTTCTGTGGCTCTTGAACCATTACAGACAAATGAAAATGAAGATATTAAGATGGATACTGCTATTGTAAAACTATATCAGAACAAGCCAATGATGATTTTAATGAAAATATATATGAAAAAATTAATGAACAGGCAAAAACAGATAAACTCATGTCTAATAAAAAGAAAAAAAAGGGGAGTTTATGTAACTTCCCAGTGGTCATTAAGCTGTCTGAACCAAAAGATGATTTATTGTCTTTTGAACCATTGTCTGCACCTCCTAAGGTATCTACTGATCCAATTTTTACAACATTTGATGATCCTCCTAAAGTTTCTGTTTTTGTACCAGCAGCATCCTCTTCAATTATGAAAAGTATAGCACAGGGAAGTAGAGAAGGAAATTCAGAAGCTTTGCAATTTTTTACTTTTCCAGTATCAATAACTCAAATTCCAGTAGATGTTAACAATCCCCAAGGGGGTGTACAATATGAGCATGCATCTATTCCTTTTAAAACTATCAAAGAATTAAAACAAGCATGCACTCAATATGGTGTAAATTCTCCTTATACTCAAGAATTGATGCAAAAAATGGCACAAGCAAACAGATTATTACCCTTGGACTGCAATTTGTTACCTCAAGCTGTTCTTAATTCAGCAGAATTTTTACAATTTAAAACTTGGTCGGTTGATGAAGCTAGTATTGTAGCAGCTTGAAATCAACAGCAAAATCCACCAGTGCCTATTACTGCTGAACAAATATTGGGAACAGGTCAATAGGCTGGGATTCCTTGCCAAGTTCAATATGATGATATTGCCATTGTAGAAGTTTTATTGTGCTCCCTAGCTGCCTGGTGATGAATCTCCACCCCTGGACAAGCTGTACAATCATTTTCAAAAATTGTTCAAGGAAATACTGAACCCTATGCTGAATTTGTAGCAGGGCTGGCAAATGTAGAAAACAAGACAGTAACTCAATCTGATCTTAAAGAAATGCTTATTCTAATGTTGGCTTTTGATAATGCTAACAGTGAGTGTAAAAAGGTTTTATGTCTGATAAAGTCAAATGGGAGTACTTTACAGGATTATATAAAAACATGCCGAAACATTGGACCTAATACCTATAACATGAACCTTCTTGCAGCTGCTCTAAAGGGACTTAATCCCATGATTAATAATTTAACTTGCTTTAAATGTGGGAAACCAGGCCACATGAAAAAAGATTGCCAAGCCAAAACTAGTGTAAGAGCTCCATTTAGTGGCAATATTAAATCAATACCAACTCGTGTATGTCTGAAATGCCAGAAAGGGTTACACTGGGCCAAGTAATGCCATTCTAAATATCATAAAAATGGCAGTCTCATTAATAAGTCTGGAAACTTCCAAATGTGCCTTTCTCAAGGCCCTCAGACAAAGAATATTAGCATATTTCCTGACCTAGCTCAAATCTACCCAGTCAGCAACAGAGCAGTTCACTCCAGCCTGTAACAAAACTTAAGGCGGTCACCAAAAGCATTACAGCTGTCAATCCTTCCTCAGCTGAAACTAAGTTTATAACTCCTTCACTAAATATTAACCAAAAATAAGAACAGGAATTAAAGGGCCTATCTCAGAAATCTGAACTTTGAGCCTAAGAGTACTCCTCAAAAGTAGTAATCCAAAAAATACATGTTAAATATCTGTATAAACTGCTAAATTAAAGCTTAACTGTATTTTTGCTATTTAAGTTGTCCTGACTGGTTGCTGATTGCAAACAAAATTGTTTCAAAGAACAAGCTTATGTATTACAGATAACACAGATTCCAGAAAAAATCTTAAAAACAGTAAAATCAAAGATGTGAAATGATGGAGGGCTTGATAAATTCATAATTTATAAATTATAAAATATAAATTATAATTTATAATTTCATTGATAAATGAAAATTATTATAAGAGCTCTATTCAAATGGCCAAAAATTAAATAAATGCATATTAATAAATAAATATGAATATTAAGTTAAAATAATAAAAATAGTTATACTCAAATTAAATCATTATTCTAACAAGTTTATTTAATGTTGATGGTAAGGGTATGTTGTCAGAAGTTTGCTTGGAAATAGTTTCCAAAATCATTATATTAACTTCAGTATGGAAGGTATATAAATTGTGCTTTTATTATTAAAGGAAAAAAGTAATTTTATCCTAAGGTAAAATAACTAGTTATTAAAACAAAGTAAAATGTGGAATAAAACCTGAATAAATATAAAAGTTCAAAAGACTTGTGAAAAGGAATTTTTGAGGTCAAAGCTAAGTAAAATTTGAGCAGTCTATCTATAAAAATTTAAAAGCTTTAATGTCAAACAATATAATAATATAAAGTTAAAGTTTTATTCTTTCTCAAAGTTTCTCAAGTCAGTAGTCTGTTTTAGTAAAAGTTTACAAAGTTTTTCTCCTAAATAATCTGTATGCAATAAAGAAAGTCTGTTTTATCAAAATATCTTCTTGTACTATTACCTTATCATTTCCATGGAGAAACATGTCTTATCACTTTTAAAAAGAACACAATGTTCGAACCTGCTTTCTCAAAGTCAAATCCTGAAAGACAGCTTTTATTTCAAACTGTCACAAATAACTTGGTGTTTTACCTAAAAAAATGTAAATTACTAAAAATAGTTAAGTTCATGTGATATAAGTTGAATAAATTATTTAAAACTATTGTATAATTAAAAGAAATTTTCTAATTTTATAAAAATTCAAGTTATAGGAATAAAAAGTTCATATGAATACTTTAAACATTTATAAAATTCCTGAAAATATAATAATGTTTCAATATATTATATAAAGTATAATGTTATTAATCATAATTTTTAGTTATAACTACAAAAAGAAAGCAGCCACATAACAGTAAATTATAGTAAAATAAATTACACCACTGCAACATGCAGTGGTCCCAAATAGTGGTAGTTTGTTGCAACAAATTAATATCCAGTTATGTCATTATACTTTGTTTTATTTTATTTTATTTTATTTTTTTAAAGATTTATTTATTTTTTTAATTTATGCCCCCCCCCCTTGCTGCTTGTGTTTGCTGTGTCCATTCGCTGTGTGTCTTCTCTGTGTCTGCTTATCTCCCTCTTGCTGTGAGGTCTTGCCGCATCAGGCCACAGTGCCGCGCGAGCCGGCCTGCCCTCACAAGGAGGCCCTGGGAAGCGAACCTGGGGCCTCTCATATGGTAAACGGGAGCTCTATCCATTGAGCCACACCTGCTTCCCTATCATTTTGTTTTAAAACTTGCTAAAGCTTTCTTAAATATTTTCTTAAACAACTCAAGCCAGTCCACATTCCTCTTTCTGTAAAGTAGCCAACAATAAATCAAGTTTATGTTCAACACTGTAAGCAACAGCCCCAATTCTAATTATAATGTTAACAATGAAACCAATACAAGTATTGAAATCACAAGTTAATGTATTACCCCACAGCCCAAATAGGAAATACTAATCTGTTTTTACATATGCCTCAAACTATACAAAATAAAGTAATTAAGGTCATTCTAATCATGCTACTAAGAATCTTAAACACTTAAGAAATAAAAGTTTATTCATTGGATGTCTGTTGCTGTATAATCTACTATAGTTATAAATTATGTATAATATACTTAAATACTAATCAAAACTTTAATACAATACTTTGCATGCTTAAATAATTTACTAACTTGCATATTACACATAAATGTGTTTTATTAAATATATATGTAAATCTCTTGTTTTGAATTTTGACAATCCTAAAACCAAATGTATTAAGAAAAAGTCTTGTAATACTGTTCAAGCCTAAAAATAAATCATCACGCAGAAAACTTTGTTAATCAACAAACCAATGCCATACTATTTAACACTTTTCATATTTCAGGAAAAAATATTAAAAATTAAAATAGGAAGCACATCAAGAATTTTTTGTAAGAAATTAAAAAAGTAAAGTGCATTTCAATGGGTGTTGCATTCCTCCCTGGGGGAGCTGGCCACTCTTCCAGGGATTGATGCATAAACCTTAAAATGTACTACCCAAGGAGTGTGGTTTTGTTCTTTCCTAAGGAGGCTGGCCCCTTCCTCGGGAATTAGCAAAGTACTCACAAGTTGGCATCTATAATATCAAATTCATTAATCCTAAAAACAGTCAACCAAACTTCTAGTATCAGTTGCTACTTCAACAATTCAACAATTCCCAGCTAAAAGCTAAATATTGGTAAGTATATATATAAGACTGCTCTATTTATCTGTCATTCTGTAACGTTGTTCAATATTGACTTAATCTTTTAATTAGTTATGTTATTTATGCTTCTCACTCTAATTGTCAGTATAAGCTTATTAAACTAAATATACATTTTAACATTTATCTTGTATCTATCCAAAACTCTAGCCACAAAAAATCCAAGTATATCTGTGTATCCCCTAGTTTGGTAAACATGTGAATGTATATATATACCTATCATGAAAAATAGAAATCCTAAAATTAATGTTACAAAGTCAAAAAAGGGTAAATCGTGAGGTGTGCAAAAAATTATATCAAGCATTATTTACAATAAAATTTTTAAGCCAAAGGTCAGAATCATATACATCAGCAGCAAAGCATTTCTGGCAAAAATCAGGCAAAAATACAGAAACAAGTATTAGACAACTAGTTTAGTGGAACAATGAAGATAATAATCAAAGGGAGAAGGCAGAAATTAAGTTAGGATATAGGGTCAAGGTTTTGCTCTTATCATTACAGATAAAGGACACCAGCTTTGGGTCCTGACCAGACATCTGAAACCTAGACATGAACAAGCCGAAGAAGCTGACACAAGAAGCAGAAAAGATGGTAATTTCTAAAAGGCAGAATGTCACTCTAACACAGTTATTCCTTCCTATGCTTACCTTGACAGACACAGCAGTAACTAGTGCATCTTCACACAACTATACATATTGGGCTTATATTACTAACTCCTCTTTTAGAATTGTTACTTTGGGGAGACAAATCCTACCCTGTTTATATTAATCAGTCTTTTCATTTTCCTGGGTCTGTTGATTCTCACCTTCCTCTAAAACCTGAGGAGGAAGGGAAATTTATTGAAAATTTAACCTTGCCTTTTCTTAAATGACCTTTCTGGATAGGATCATCGATCCATGCATACAGCCCCAAAATCATAGCACAAAGTAATAAATGGTATACATGTCATATTTCATATGAGGTTGTCCTCTTTAATAATTCCTATAGAATTGTAAAGAATTGGGCCCTTATAGGGATACCAAAACCTAGTGTAAACACAACCATAAGTTGAAAAATTAGCACTTCTACAAAACAACTAATGAAAGCTATCATTATTTTTGGAATTTTGGGGACATCGTAAGTATAAATACATCAATAAATTGGACTCATCAAGGAAGATTTATCCCACAACTAAGGGACACTACAATCAACAAAACTAAACATTATTTGTAGAAATTATTTTTGGGAACTAGCCCAGTTTTTGAATGGCAAGGCAGTAACACTAATATTACCAGTTTAAAAAGAAAATACACTTAATTTCTTAAACTATGTGTACATGATCCCATTGTTTTTATAGTAGGAACAGTGAGCATTAATCAAACATGGATTTTCTGCAGCAATTGCTCCCTTTGCACTTGTGTATCAAAGTCTGTTTTACAGGAAAGTTCTATTCTGCTTCTAATAGGATGATGGTGTCCTAGAATATGGCTTCCAGTCGCCTGAATTGCTGTTGGCAGTCTTCCCCTGAGAGCCAAATCTTTTGGCACTTTCTAAATCATTATTTGAAAAGAACCAAATGTATAATTTGATTAATTATAGCTGCTGTATTAGGGCTTATAGGTATTATTACAGCTGCTTCTGTGGCAGAAATTGCCCTACATGAGAATATCCAAATACAACAATATGTTAAAAATTGGCATCATAATGCTGGTGAGCTATGCCATAGTCAAGCATATATAGATGAGCAAATTAATAATAGGCTTAATGACTTAGAGATGGCTGTTACACAAATGGGAGATCACGTATATAATCTAAATTTAAAACAAGGTTTGAAATGTGATTGGAATGAAAGTGCATTTTGTATCACTCCTCTCCCATACAATGATTTCCATTATGAATGGTAAAAAAATAAAAATCATTTAATAGGTCACCACACAAATTTATCTATAGAAATTACAGATTTGTAAAAAAAGATTTTGAGCATGTCTCAGAAGCAACTTAATATGTTTCCTGGTAACGAATTTTGGCAATCAGTAACAGATCAATTGAATAAAATAAACCCCTTACATTGGTGGAAGTCAACCTCTGTACTTGCTAACGTTGGTGTGGTGATCATTGATGCTCTGCTACTCCTAACTGTATTAGGAGGCATTCACAAAGCCCTGCTGTCCCGCATTAGTAGGGCTGAAAAGACCAGCCATGCCAGTAACTTCAACAAGTCAAGCCAGTCCACATTCCCCTAGAATGTGCTTAAAACCCTTGAATGTCAAAAACCTGTCCATGGCAGCTTGGCTGGTGGCCAGTGGTGAGTAAGACCTTCAGAAGAGGGCAACCTATAACAGGCACAGTCACCCTGGTCAAAAAACAAAAAAGGGGGAATTGTTGGAAAAGATGCTGAGAGCCAGAGCATAAAGAGTTAAACATTTAAAAAGTATGCTTGCTGGCAGTGAGACATTAGTTAATGTCTCCAAGGACACTGCATACAGCAGATACCAGTAGGAGGAGGCAGAGTGGAATGAACTCACCACACATATGTTATTGTTTTGAAGTCCCAAGAAAGATTGTCTGAGAACTCACAAACAGGTAGTGCTCTCATGCACCAAGTTGAGGAACTAGTGAAGGACTCCCTACTTTTGTTATCAGCTTTGTAGTATAAAAAGCAACTTCAGCCTGAAAAACTTGCCTGCATTCCTCATGGAGTGTGTTCCCCTGATCCCAATATTTCTTTGGATCATTAACGGCATTGTCTAAATCCATGTTGATTTACAACAGAATATAAATAACTTTTCTAACTTCTTAAAATACTTGACATTAGAAGTATATTGTCTAATTATGAAAGGATCATAAGGATCATATAGGATTTATCTCCAGAATGAGTGCTCTGATGTTTAATGAACTATTGCTTTTGGCTAAAGGCCTTTCTGGATTCATCTCAATCATTTTGTTTCTGTCCATTATGAGTTTTTTTCATGTTTTGTGACATACAATTTGTACTTAAAGGCTTTTTCACATGCCTTACATGCATAGGGTTTCTTTGCAGTAGGAAATCTCTTGTATCTGACATTTGATATTTGAATTAAAGCTTTCCCACATATATATGATTTCACTACAATAAGAATTTTCAGATGAATAAAGATGTTTTCTGTCAGGTTGAAAAACTTCCCAGATGTATTACATTTCTATGCTTTTTCCCCGTGTATGGCTTTTAAAATGAGGAGTAAAAAAATGAGTGTACAGAGCAGACTACACTCAGGACAATCATATGGTTTGTCTGTAGTTTGAATTTTCTCATATTCCATGAGGTTTTGTTTCAGATGGAAGCATTCCCATGTTCCTTACAATACTAACTAATGTATGAATATTTCATGCTCAATGAGATTTAATGCCTGGATGAAGGATTTTCAATATTCTTTTCATACACAGGGTTTTACTCCTGCTTGTTTCTTTGATGTGACTCTAGGTTTCCCAAATTAATGAAATCCCAAATGGTTTTTCTCATGGATTAATTCTCAGTTATCTCATGAGGTTTAATTTCCAAGAAAACTTCACATTCATTAAACTTAAAGGCGGGGACTACCTGGTGGGACAAATTGGCAAAACTCATTGTCTTAATGCTTTTTTCCTTACATAGATTCCCTCATGCTTAGGTAACTATAAGGCAAATTCCTTCAAAGTGAAGTTACATTCATAGAAGTGTTATTTTCAGGAAACAAAGCTTGGGTCAGAGAAAATATTTTCCCAACTTTCTTATATTCTGTGCCTTCATCTTAAGACTGTACTGTTGTGGAAGTGGATATAGCTTCACTCAAAAGCCTTTTGTTATGTGGTTCTTTCTGCTTCTTAATGTCCGATGCTTCTTCATAGTTTGTGGGGTGCAGCAATAGCAGTGCTTAGAGGGAAATGTATAGCATTGAATGCATTCATTAGAAAAGAGGAAAGATCCAATATCAATCATCTAAGTGTCCAATTTGGGAAGCGCAACAATGTCTCCTTTTTATATGTTCTATCATTCATTTCTCTTCTTGCTTCAAATGAGCATCACATCCAGTTTGGTGACTTCATAACTAGGAAATGGGAAAGGGACACAGCACTTGATTTATGATGGGGACAAAACAACCCCCCATAAATCAACCCTGGAACATTCAGGCTTCTCACGGATAAGAAAGGCGCAACTTCCAAAGATGCATGAGTAAGGCGGCCCTAGAAAAAAGGCCAAAATGGCAACCCAGGAAATCCTGAACACTTTGTTTTGGACTGACGATTTTTATTCAATTTTTTATTTTCTATTCATTTGGATGAGATGCACTATTTAATATTCTTTAAAGTTAACCAGGGAAATTATAGCACTTTTGCTTGCCTTTTGAAATCTGCACTTATTATTTGTTATTGACTTGCCAAACAATGTATTTTAAAATATTTTATATCCTGTATTAGTCAGCCAAAGGGGTGCTGAGGCAAAATACCAGAAATTTTTTGGTCTTTATAAAGGGTAATTATTTGGGGTAGTAGCTTACAGTTATGAGACCATAAAGCATAAGTTTCTTCCTTCAACAAAGTCTGTTACCCCGTCTTGGAGAAAGACAGCTGCCAACATTTACCAGGGTTTGGGATTCTTGGGTTTACTCTATTTCCAGGGCTGCATTTCTCTCTGGGCTCAACTCCACTGTTTCCTCCACAAGGTCAGCTGCAGACTATGAGGCTCTCTAAGCTTTGCCTCTCTACACAAGTCCAGCTGTGAACTGTCATGTTAATGGCTTGGCTCTTTTCCCTGGGGCCTTCTGTCCTTGCTCTTCAAAACTCCAACACCAAAAACTACTCCAACTCTGTCCTTTGCCAACTTTTTTTATATTTAAGACACCACCCACCAAGGGGCGGATCTCAATGCCCTACTGATTGTGGCACATTCAATGCCCTTATCATAACTTAATGATGCCCAGATTAACAGACCAGTTTATAAGCATAATCCCATATCTATTTTTGGAATTCATAATGATGTGAAACTGCTACATAACCAATTACCCATCTTATGCCATATATTATTTTATGGTGCATTTTAACACTTTATTGATGTCCCAGGCCAGGATATCATTAAAACTTCATCCATTCAAAAGTCATTTAGATATATGAATTTAATTAACAGATATTTTTCTTCAATCCATCCTGAATCTTGTATCATCTGAGTTTATATTCTTTCTGACTGAAGAATATTCTTTTACATTTGTTTTAAAGTGAGTTGCTGCTAGCAAACTTTATTAGTGTTTGCTCATTTGTAAAAGTATTTATTTCACTTTTTCCTGAAGGAATGAGATGAATTAAATCTCAGGCCCTCTATGATCTCAACTGCTTTTGAGAGCACACTTAGGGATGAATATCTCATTCTGTTGTAAATGATATCAGTTCTTTAAAGGAGAAATGATGAGCTTTCAGTGTTGCAGCCTGCTTCCTGTCCCCCCCCCACCAGGCAACATCTGTGCGCTATGGCTCTGAGGATGGGAATAATGGCACACCTCTCTGACTTACACACCTAATTTTGGAGTTAAGATTTGTTGGGTAAACCACAGTATATTGACTTCTTCTTGGGACCATTCTTGGGATCAGTGCAATGGTGTTCAGCACCCCATTTTGCTAAATCATGGCCACACCTAACATACTGCCACTGCTTCATGAGTTTCCATTTCTCCTGGGCCTAGGAGACCCCTCCTGATCCCTGGGCCCTGGGTTAATGCCTTAATTTGAGTCTTGTGTGGACCCCGGTAAAGTATGTTTTTACTAACCCATTGCTATGTGTGCAAGCCTTTTGTATGCAGGACATTTTGGTTAGATTCAGATAAGGGAACTTTCTATTAGGTCACTTTTTGTTAGATTGCTTATTTTAGTTAAGGGCCTCTGATTAGATTTCAGGCACCAGGATGGACCCCTATCATTGTGCTGAAGTCCTACATACATGTAACACAAGAGATAGATTGCTGCCATGTTTATCCTGCCATGTGGGAGACGGCTCCAGGATCTCCTACAGCTGTGGAGAGACACAGAAACCCTGAGAGGATGAGGGAGAGGACAGAGGTTTGAGTCATGGAGCAGCTTGAAGTGGAAGACATCCAGGCCAGAGGAGAAGGGAGAGGTGTGAACAATTGTGTCTGATGGCCCACTGCTGCGCTCAGGGAGCAAGTGTGTTTGGAGGTGAAGGCAGACAGAGACAGGTAGGCCCAACATTTTCCCTTGACAAGAGTACTGCAGCAGCTGACCATTGTAAGACAGCATTTTTGAGGATACCTTGATTTGAACATTTTCACAGCCACAGAACTTTAAGCTTTAACCCTAATAAATTCCAACAAAGCCAACCTATTTCTGGTATTGTGCATTGGCAGTGTTTGTCAAACTCAAACAGCTAGGGACACATGGTTGGAGAGGTGCCCTGTTCCCAAATGCAGTGTGATGCTGCTGCCCAGTGAATTCACCTGTAAACTGTGGATGTTTCCAGGCTAGGCAGGAATGAGTACTGGTAAGACATAGTAGGAAGTGCTCTTGGGCAGCCAGGCCTGCATGAGAGGGAGTCAGGCAGGGGAGTCACAGGGTTTTGGGACTACAATAAAGTCACAGATTCCCCAGTATGATGTACCTGCCTCAGGCAAGGGTTGGCCAGGTGGACATGGGCAGAAAAAAGCATGGGACCTGGGGTCTGGTACAACAGAGGAGTCAGGGCACAGAGCAGAGACATCCTGCTCCTGCTCCTTTTGCACTTCCCTCCTTCCCTTGGCCTCGAGCATTGACCCTCTGAGAAGGCAGCCCTTACTGTACCCCTCCTGGGTCTCAGGCACAGACTAAGGTCTCCTGTTTCCAGTTCTACATTCACCTTCTCCAATCTTGGGACAGCTAAAGAAAGAACAATACCAAGATGAAACCTGTTGGTGTCAGGAAGGAAACGACAAAATTCACATTACAGCATTTGCTACAGCAATAACATCACCAGAATGAGCAACATTAGTCCACTGATGGTTCTAAATAGAATGGGAATCCCAGAAATTCCTGGAACCTAGGCCTGACAAGAATAAAAGCGAGGTTGTGAGAGAGTGCAAAGTTGCTGAAAACCTCAGAGAGTGCTGATGCCAGATGTTTCTCAGACTAATCAAATATTAAATTTTCAACACATTTTTAACAGTGTTGATATTGATGCAGACATCTTCAACCCCAGAAGAGAATTGAGGGGTTGGATGTGAAGAAGCTGATGAACAACTGAAGAACCTGGAATATAACACATGTTCACTGCAGTTCCCCTAAGCTAGAGAGGGAATGTCCTGATTGGGAACCAAACTCTCAGAGCCCCAGTGAAAACCATCATCATAGTTTCTGGATCTGCAAAGGAGGACAGGTAGAAAGCCCTGCTCAGCACTCACAGCCTCAGTTAGTGATGTGAGTCACTCTAGCGGAACTCCACTGGGGAGTAAGCAACAGGAAATCAGTCTTCTCCTGTGGGGCTACCAGCCCTCTAACTGGACACATGGAGAGAGCAGTGTGGCCTTCACACAGTCACATCCATGCTCCTCATTCTCCATGCTCAATCTTGCTGAGGGAGACCTCCACCTGCCCAGGCAGCTCGGTAGGTGGCCAAGGGGAGTGAGCACTTTTCCTTTATGGGTGACTGTATTTGCAAAGGGTGAGGGAAAGTGTCCCCAGCACTAATGTCAATATCTTCAAATCAACCACTTTGTATCATTTCATTATGTACTATTTTCATAATTTCTTTTAAATTATAACCAAATTATCACTGCAAAGAGAATAAAAATAATTTATGTCTCTTATGGCAAACAGCAAATTTCCTTCTTTACCCTCAACCTCCATTCCTCCTTCCTCAGAATTATCTGAATTGCAGATTCTTTTGGGTACACATTTCTGTTTATAAATACATGCATTCTCTAGTTTCATCCAACCCACACACTATCACATATGAGAAAAATATTGGAGTACAACTTAAGAATATAAATAAATTTTCTAACTTCTTAAAATGCTTGAGATTAGAAGAATATCATCTAATAATGAAAGGATCATTTCTGATTGAAAATAATAAGGAAAATTGGAGTTAAGTATAAAGCAGGCCACTGTAGCTCAGTGGCTATTAAACTTGGATCCACATCATAATCAGATGAAGAAACTGAAAGAATATAAATGGCTGGGGTGCTTTACAAGAAAATGCTATAATAATGGGCAGCATTATTTTTGAAATGGTAATTTTTTAAATGCTTACCCAGAATGTAATGGATTGAAGAACCAGTGAAAATGAACTGGAATAATTTGAAATAAGTGGAAAGCCCATCTTTACATAAACTAAGAGAAATCTCGGGTTCTGATGCATAAATTAGTGGTAAGAAATTGAGCACAGATGAGTGTTGAAGAAGATGTGGGAGGAGCAGATCTCAGACAAACTGCAAGTGCACTTTACCAAGAGGAGAAAGACATCCTGAATTGCACAGTCACAGCCACTTCCTTAAAAGATTGGCAAAAAGTTGCACAGACTGGAGGTGGACATTCTTTGGAGATTCACATTCATTACATTCTGAGGGTTTCTCTCCAGTATGAATGTTGTACTGTTTAATGAGATACTGCCTCTGGCTGAAGGGTATTCCACATTATTTACAGATATAGAGTTTCCCTCCACTATGAATTTTCTCATGGTCATTGATATTTGATTTGCTACTGAATGCTTTCCTACATTCCTTACATATATAGGGTTTCTCTCCAGTTGGTCTTCTCTGGTGTGTAATGAGGTTTGATTTCTGAATGAAAGCTTTCCCACATCCATCACATTCATAGGGTTTCTCTCCAGCATGCATTCTCAGATGGTTAATGAGCTTTTCCTTCGGGATGAAGGCTTTTCCTCATTCTTTGCCTATATAGAGTTTTACTTCAGTATGAATGTTCTGATGTTTAATGAACTATTGCTTTTCGTTGAAGGCTTCTCTGCCTTCTTTACATTCATTTTTTTTATGTCCACTATGAGTTTTTTTCATGTTCTGTGAGATATGATTTGTACCTAAAGGCTTTTTCACATGCTTTACATGCATATGGTTTCTTTGCAATAGGAAATCTCTTGTATCAGAGATGACATTTGAATTACTGCTCTCCCACATATATATGATTTCTCTTCAGTAAGAATTTTCTGATGAATAAAGACGTTTTCTGTCATGTTGAAAATTTTCCCCATGTATTGCATTTCTATGGTTATTCCCTTGTATGGCTTTTAAAATGAGGAGTAAAAAATGACTGTAAAGAACAGAATACACTCAGGACACTCATATGGTTTCTCTCTAGTTTGAATTTTCTCATATTCCATGAGGTTTTGTTTCAGATGGAAGCATTCCCATGTTCATTACAATACTAACTAATATATGAATATTTCATGCTGAATGATATTTAATGACTGACTTAAGGATTTCCAATATTTCTTACATACACAGGGTTTTACTCCTGCATGTTTCTCTGATTTGATTCTAGCTTTCCCAATTTCATGAAATCCCAGATGGTTTCTCTGAATGTTTAATTCTCAGGTAATCTCATTAGGTTAAATTTCCAAGAAAGCACCACACTCATTACACTTAAAGGGTAGGATTACCATGTTGGGCAAACTGGCAAAACTCATTGTCTTCATTCTTTTTCTTTACACAGATTCCCTCATTCTTAGGTAAGCCTGATTCAAATTCCTTCAAAGTGAAGTTACATTCATAAAAGTGTTATTTTGAGGAAACAATGTGTGATGGTTAGGCTAATGTGTCAATTCAGCCAGGTAATTGTGTCTAGGTGTTTTTTCAGCAAGCACTGGCCAAACTGTAATACAAGAGCATTTATGGACTTCAATCACAAGTGAGTTTACTGCATGGATGGCTGATTACATCTACATCAATCAGGGAGATTTCATCATCAATGGGTGTTGGTTTTATCCAGTCAGTTGAATGACTTAAAAGGGAAGTGATGTCAACATTCAGAGAGAATTTCCCAGCTCATCGTTGGCCAGGCAACTTCTCCCAGAAACTCCTCAATGACCTTTTTGTTGGACTTTAATCAGAGCCACAGGATTGCACCCTGCCTGCAGAACCTGGACTTGTGCATCCCACAGTCACCTGAGAGACTCTTTTAAAATCTCATATTGTTGACAAGATATCTCCTGTTCATTCGGTTTCCTGAGAGTACCCTGACTAATACAGCTTGGTACTGGGAGTGGTTCTTGAAGAACACAGTCTTAAACATGGGATGTCTGAGGTGGTTCTGGAAGTTTTGTAATTGGCTTTCTACTCTAATTGGTCTCAGGTGTACTAATGACTCCCTTTCCAATAATGAGGTTCCTAACCGTCCATGGCATGAGCTGGCAATAAAGATACAAAAAATAGCATCATTGGATTTCCCTACTTACATGCTTATAAGAAGCAAGGATCTGGGTGAGAGTGTTTTCAACACCTTAACAGAATTTTGCGAAGTAAAATAATATAATGATGTTGGCTGACTCCTCCTAGATACACTGGATACAGTTACAAAAGAAAGAGATGAGCTAAAGTCTTCAAATTTGAAACTTAAATGCCGCATGGATGATATGAAAGTTTCTATGTGTGCCTTGAAAGAAAATCTTGTCTCCTGTAGCCACAGACTTGAGATATCTGAGAATCAAACCCAGACTCTCATTGAATGTGTAGCAGAATTACAGAGGAAACTAAAATCTCAACCTTGCAAGGTTTCTGCAATTGAAGTGAAGGCATTGATTGGAAAGGAGTGGACCCCAAGGACTGGGATGGAGACATATGGAATGATGATAATTGTGGTGGGGACATGGGAACCCTAAATTCTGCTGGGAATTTACCAGATAAACCTCTGATGGCCTGCCCTGTGGAGACCACACCTTGTCAACCTTGTATCATCCATCCTCCAGCCTGCCCCAGGGAGTCTGGACTTCCTTCCAGCCCTGAGGTGGTTACAAACCAAATGGAAGCCTGTACTGCCCAGCCTCCACCTTGCCCCAGAGAGTCTGGACCTCCTCCTAGGCATGAGGCAGGTACCACCCAATCTCCAGCATGCACTGCCCAACTTCCAGTCTGCCCTGAGGAATCTGTCTTCCAACCCCTGCCTGAAGAGAATAATCCTGTCTCATCAGAAGAAAATGCAAAAGAATGCCCTCAAGTCAGTAGCCTACAAGACATCTCTAATCCTTCTCCTTACCTACACTCCCCCACCCCTGTTGTCTTTGAGACCCATTACTAGATTAAAATCACAACAAGCCACCAAAGGTGAAATACGAAATGTGACCCATGGGGAAGTATGATAAACTCTGAAATAACTGCATGAGTTTTCCAAATTATATAGACTGAAATCAGGGGGAATATGTGTGGGAATGGATACTAAGGGTATGGGATAATGGTGGAAGGAATATAAAGATGGATCAGGCTGAATTTATTGATATGGACACACTAAGCAGAAATTCTGGATTCAAAACTCTAGCTCAAGGGGTTCAAAAGAGCTCTAACAGTTTGTTTGGGTGGCTGACTGAAGCATGGACCAAACGATGACCTAGAAGGTCTGATGTTGAGATGCATGATTTGCCATGGTATACAGTAGATGAGGGGATTCAAAGGCTTAGAGAGATTGGGATGCTAGAATGGATTTACCATTTGAGACCTGCCCACCCACCCCAGGAATGTCCAGAAGACACACCTTTAACCAAGACTGTGAGGAATAAATTTGTACAACTAACTCCATCTTTTCTGAAGAGCTCTATGGTTGCTCTTCTCTGCAGTGCATATATTACTGTAGGGGGGGCATGTAATGGAATTGGAATCCTTAAATATTATGGGGATGATCGGATCTCTGCCCAGTAAAAATCAAATATCGGCAGTTAATCATCAAAGGCAAGGTGGGCGTGGCTACCACAATGAAAGACAGATTCAAACAGCACACAGAATAGTCTGAGTTGCATGGAGTTATGGCGTTGGCTAATAGATCATGTGGTACCCAGAAGTGAAATACATGGGCAGTCTACTGAATTACTTCTGGATCTGTATAAGCAGAAGATTTCTAGGTCAAGTGAACAAAATCTTAACTCTAATTACAGATGCAGAGAATCACGGCCCCTTAATCAATTCCCAGACTTGAGACAGTTTACAGACCCAGAGCCCCTTGAATGAGGTGAAGGCCAGGTCCCCTAGGGGAAGGATCCTGTTAAACTGCCAAAAATTTATACAGTTTATCTTCCTCCCACCTTTCTCCAGGGAGACTACAGCCTTTTGCCAGAGTAACTGGGCATTAGGGAAAAAGAAATGATCAGACATTTTGGGGATTATTAGACACTGACTCAGAAGTCACATTAATTCCAGGAGACCCAAAACGTCACTCTGGTCCACTAGTCAAAGTAGGGGCTTATGGAGGTCAGGTGATTGATGGAGTTTTAGCTCAGGTCCATCTCAAAGTGGGTCCCGTGGGTCCCCACACCCATTCTGTGGTTATTTCTCCAGTTCCAGAATGCATAATTGGAATAGACATACTCAGTAACTGGCAGAATCCCCACATTGGATCCCTGACTCATGGAATGAGGGCTATTATGGTTGGAAGGGTGAAGTAGAAGCCTCTAGTACTGCCCCTGCCTAGCAAAATAGTAAATCCAAGGCAATACCAGATTCCTGGAGGTATTGCAGAGATTAGTGCCACCATCAAGGATTTGAAGGATGCAGGGGTGGTGATGCCTACCACATCCCCATTCAACTCTCCTATTTGGCCTGTGAGGAAAACAGATGGGTCTTGGAGAATGAGAGTAGATTATCACAAACATAACAAGGTGGTGACTCAAATTTCAGCTGCTGTCCCAGATGTGGTATCATTAATTGAGCAAATCATCACTTCCCCTGGTACCTGGTATGCAGTTGTTGATCTGGCAAATGCTTTTTTCTCAATTGCCATTAGTAAGGACCACCAGAAACAGTTTACTTTCAGCTGGCAAGGTCATCAGTATACTTTCACTGTCCTGCCTCAGGAAATCAACACTCCAGCCCTATGTCATAATATTGTCAGCAGGAACATTGATTGTCTCTACCTCCCACGACACATCACACTGGTCCATTACATTGATGATATCATGTGGATAGGACCTACTGAGCAGAAGTAGCAAAGACTCTAGATTTATTGGTAAGGCATTTGCGTGAGACAAGATGGGAAATAAAACTAAAAAAAATTACAGGTCCCTCAACCTAAGTGAAATTTCTGGGTGTCCAAAGGTGTGGTGCCTGTTGAGATATCCCTTCTAAAGTAAAGGATAAACTGTTGCACCTGGCCCCTCCTATGTCCAAAAAAGATGACAAGGCTTAGTTGGCCTCTTTGGATTTTGGAGACAACACAATCCTCATTTGGGTGTGTTACTGTGGCCCTTTTACCGAGGGACTAGAAAAGCTGCTAGTTTTGATTGAGGACTGGAACAAGAGGAAGCCCTGTGACAGGTCCAGGTTTCTGTGCAAGCTGCACTACCACATGGACCATAACATCCAACAGATCAGGGGCAAATAGAGATGCTGTCTGGAGCCTTTTGCAGACCCCTATATGGGAATCACAACACAGACCCTTAGGATTTTGGAGCAAAGCCTTGCCATCCTCTGCAGATAACTACTCCCCTTTTGAGAAGGAGCTTTTGGCTTGCTACTAGGCCTTTGTAGAGACTGAACACTTAACCATGGGCCATCAAGTTACCATGAGACCTGAGTTGCCTATCATGAGCTGGGTATTGCCTGACTCACCAAACCATAAAGTTGGGTGTGCACAGCAGCATTCCATAATAAAGTGGAAGTGGTATATACGAGATAGGGCTCGAGCAGGTCCTGAAGGCACAAGTAAGTTACATGAGGAAGTAGCCCAAATGCCCATGGTCACCACCCCTGCCATGATACCTTCTCTTTCCCAGTCCACAGCTTTGGCTTCTTGGGGAGTCCCTTACAATCGGTTGACTGAGGATGAGAAAACTCGGGCCTGGTTTACAGATGGTTCTACACAATATGAAGGTACAACCCAAAAGTGGATAGCTGCAGCACTGCATCCCTTTTCTGGGACATCCTTGAAGGATAGCGGTGAGGGCAAATCTTCCCAGTGGGCAGAGCTTCAAGCAGTGCATCTAGTTGTTCATTTTGCTTGGAAAAAGATATAGCCAGAGGTGCATTTGTACACTGATTCATGGGCTGTTGCCAATGGTTTGGCTGGATGGTCAGGGACTTGGAAGGAACATGATTGGATAATTGGTAACAAGGAGGTCTGGGGAAGAGCTATGTGGATAGATCGTTCTGAGTGGGCAAAAAACATGAATATATTTGTGTCCCACATGACTGCTGACCAGAGGGTGACTTCAGCAGAGGAAGAGTTTAATAATCAAGTGGATAAGATGACCCGCTCTGTGGCTAATGCTCAGCCTCTTTTCCCAGGAACTCTTGTCATTGCCCAGTGGGCTCATAAACAAAGTGGGGATGGAGGTAGGGATGGAGGTTATGCATGGGCTCAGCAACATGGACTTTTCCTCAGCAAGGCTGACTTGGCTACAGTCACTGCTGAATGCCCAATCTGCCAGCAGCAGAGACCCACACTCAGCCCCAGATATGGCTCCATTCCTTGAGGTGACCAGCCTGCTACCTGGTGGCAGGTGGTCTACATTGGGCCACTTCCACCAAGGAAGGGACAGCAATTTGTTTTAACTGGAATAGCTACATACTCTGGCTATGGTTTTGCATTTCTGGCACCCAATGCTTCTTCCAAAACTACCATCCATGGACTTACCAAATGTCTTTTCTACTGCTATGGCATTCCACACAGCATTGCTTCTGATCAAGGAACCCATTTCACAGCAAATGATGTGCAGGAATGCACACATGCCCATGGTATTCACTGGTCTTACCATATTCCCCATTACCTTGAAGCAGCTGGATAAATAAAACAGTGGAATGGCCTTTTGAAGTCTCAATTACAATGCCAGCTAGGTGGCAATACCTTGTAGGGCTGGGGCAATGTTTTCCAGGAGGCTGTGTATGCTCTGAATCAGCGTCCACTCTATGGTGCTGTTTCCCCCATAGCCAGGATTCATGGGTCCAGGAATCAAGGGGTGGAAATGGGAGTGGCACCACTCACTATTACCCCTAGAGACCCGCTAGGAAAATTTTGCTTCCTGTCTCTGAAACCTTAAGCTCTGCTGATCTACAGGTTTTAGTCCCAAAAGGAGGAGTGCTGCCACCAAGGAACATAACAATAATTCCATTGAACTGGAAGTTAAGACTGCCACCTGGCCACTTTGGTTTCGTCTTGCCTGGAAATCAACAGGCAAAGAAGGGAATAACTGTACTGGCTGGGGTAATTGATCCAGACTATCAAGGGGAAAAAGGGCTACATCTACATAAGGGGGTAAAGAGGAGTTTGCCTGGAAGGCAGGAGATCCTCTAGGGCATCTCCTAGTCCTGCCATGCCCTGTGATTAAATTCAATGGAAAATTGCAACAAACCAATTCAAGCAGGACTAATAATGGCCCAGAATCTTCAGGAATGAAAGTTTGGGTGACCCCACCAGGCAAAGAACCACGTCCAACTGAATTGCTTGCTGAACGTAACGGGAACATGGAATGGGTAATGGAAGAAGGTAGTGATAAATATGAACTTTGATCACATGACAAGTTACAGAAACAGGACTGTAATAGTCATGAACCCTTCTTCCATGTTTCATTATTAGTATGATTGTATATGTACACAAAATAACTTTCTTTGTTTTATTCCCCAACCTTTCCCCCTCTCATGAAAAGTTGTATTAATTCCATGGCATAATATTTAAGGATGTCAAGTTTAAGAGTAAATATTACCCAAGGACTTGCACCCTGTTCTGGGGGAATTAATGCATTTCTGGTTGTACGCCGGGGAGTTGAACATTGTTAGGTGGAAATACATATGTATGCTTGTCTGTTACTGTTTTTACTTAGAGACTAACTATGGTTTAGAGTAATGTCTATGATTGCTGAGTTGACAAGGGGTGGACTGTGATGGTTAGGCTAATGTGTCAATTCGGCCAGGTAATTGTGTCCAGGTGTTTGTTACAGCAAGCACTGGGCTAATTGTAATACAAGAGCATTTATGGACTTCAATCACCTGTGAGTTTACTGCATGGATGGCTGATTACATCTGCATCAATCAGGGAGATTATATCATCAATGTGTGGTGCTTTTATACAATCAGTTGAATGACTTAAAAGGGGAAGTGAGTTCAACATTCAGAGAGAATTTCCCATCTCACCATTGGACAGGCAACTTCTCCCAGAAACTCATCAATGACCTTTTCATCAGACTTTCATCGAAGCCACTGGTTTGCAGCCTGCCTGCCGAACCTGGACTTGTGCATCACCATATTCGCATGAGAGACTCTTTTAAAATCTCATATTATTGACAGATATCTCCTGGTGATTTTGTTTCCCGAAAGAACCTTGACTAATACACAATGCTTTCAGTCAGAGAAAATATTTTCCCAACTTTCTTATATTCTCTGCCTTTATCTTCAGTCTGTACTGTTGTGGAAGTGGATATAGCTTCACTCCCAAGCCTTTTGTTCTGTGGTTCTTTCTGCTTCTTAATGTCCTATGCTTCTTCATAGTTTGTGGGGTGCAGCAAAAGCAGTGCTTAGAGGGAAATTTATAGCATTGAATGCATTCATTAGAAAAGAGGAAAGATCCAGTATTAATCCTCTAAGCGTCTAATTTGGGAAGTGCAACAACATCTCCTTTTTGTTTGTTCTATCATTCATGGCTCTCCTTGCTTCAAATGAGCATCACCTCCAGTTTGGTGACTTCATAACTAGGAAATGGGGACATGATACAGCACTTGGTTTATGATGGGGACAAAACAACAACCCATCAATTAACCCTGGAACCCTCAGTCTTCTGAAGGATAGAAAGGTGCAGCTTACAAAGATGCACGAGTAAGGTGGCCCCAGAACAAAGGCAAAATGGCAACCCAGGAAATCATGAATATTTTGTCTTGAACTGACTATTTTTGTTCAATTTTTTTCTTGTTCTATGTATTTGGATGAGATGCACAATTTAGTATTCTTTATAGTTTACTGGGGAAATTGTAACCTTTTTGTTTACCTTTCCAAATCTACATTTACCATTTCTTATTGACTTGCCAAATAATGTATTTTAAAACATTTTATATCCTGTATTATTCAGCCAAAGGGGTGCTGATGCAAAATACCAGAAATCTGTTGGTCTTTATAAAGGGTATTTATTTGGGGTAGAAGCTTAAATTTACCAGGCCATAAAGCATAAATATCTTCCTTCAGCAAAGTCTGTTACCTCGACTTGGAGCAAGACAGCCACTGATATTTGCCAAGGTTCAGGCTTCTTGTGTTCCTCTCTTCCCAGGACTGCGTTTCTCTCTGGGCTCATCTCCTCTGTTTCCTCGACAAGGTCAGCTGTAGACTATTAGGTTATGTAAGGTTTGCCTCTCTCCACAAAGCCAGCTGTGAACTGTCAGGTGAATGGCTTGTTTCTTTTCCCTGGGGCCTTCTGTCCTTGCTCATCAGAACTCCATAAAAAACTGCTCCAACTCTGTCCTTTGCCATTTCTTTTTATGTTTGAGACCCCACCCACCATGTGGTGGTGCTCAACACCCTACCGACTGTGGTCCAGTCAATGCCCTTAGCATAACTTTATCATGCCCAGATTAACAGAACAGTTTACAAGCATAATCACATAACTATTTTTGGAATTCATAATGATATCAAACTACTACATATCCATTTAACTATATTATGCTATATATTATTTTATGCTGTATTTTAACACTATTGATGTCCTAGGCCATGGATATCATTATTACTTTATCCATTCAATAGCCATTTAGATATATGAATTTAATTTACAGATATTGTTCTTAAATCCATCCTGAATCTTGAACCTTGTGAGATTATTTTCTTTCTGCCTAAATAATATTGTTCTACATTTCTTTTAATCTGAGTTGCTGCTAGCAAACTTTATTAGATTTTACTCATCTGTAAAAGTATTTATTTCACTTCTTCCTGAAGGATGGAGATGAATTAAATCTCAGGTCCTCTAGGATCTCCACTGCTTTTGAGAGTACCCTAAGGGTTGAATTTTCCACTCTGCTGCAAATGAAATCAGTTCTTTGGAAAAGAAATTAGGGGTTTTCAGTTTACAGACTGTTTCTTGCCCCCCCACCCCCGAGACAATATCAGTGTGCTCTGGCTCTTGTGATGGAAATAATGGCATACCTCTCAAAGTTATACATCTGATTTTGGAGCTAAGGTTTGCTGGAGAAAGCACAGTATATTGAGTGCTTATTGGGACCATTCTGGGGACCATTGCAATGGTGGTCAGCACGCCATTTTGCTCAATGATGACCACACCCAAAGTACAGCTACTACTACATGAGTTCCCATTTCACCCAGACTTAGGAGACCCCTCCTGATCCCTGTGCCCTGGGTTAATGCCCTCATTTGAGTCTTGTGTGGACCTTGCAAAAGTATGTTCTTACTAACCCATTGCTGTGTGTGTAAGCCTTTTGTATGTAGGACATCTTGGTTAGATTCAGATAAGGGACCTTTAGATTAGGTCACTTTTTGTTAGATTACTTTAGTTTAGTTAAGGGCCTCTGATTAGCTTCCAGTCACCAGGATGGAACCCAATCATTGTGCTGAAGTCCTACAAACATGGAACACACAGAGAAACAGTGCTGCCATGTTTACCCTGCCATGTGCGAGATGGCTCCAGGATCTCCTGCAGCTGTGGAAAGACACAGAATCCCTGAGAGGCTGAGGTAGAGGCCAGAAGCTGGAGTCATGGAGCAGCTTGAAGCTGAAGACATCCAGTCCAGAGGAAAATGGAGAGATGGGAACAATTGTGTCTGATGGCCCACTGCTGAGCTCAGGGAGAAAGTGACTTTTGAAGAGAAGGCAGAGAGAGACAGGCAGGCCCAACATTTTGCCTTGGCAGGAGTCCAGCAGCCGCTGACACTTGTTAAGATAGAATTTTTGATGCCTTGATTTGGACATATTCACATCCTAAGAACTATAAGTTTTAACCCCAATAAATTCCAATAAAAGCCACCTATTTCTGGTATTTTGCATTGGCAGCACTTGTCAAACTCAAACAACTAGGGACACAAGGTTGGAGAGCTGCCCTCTTCCCAATTGGCAGTGTGATGCTGCTACCCAGTGAATTCACCTGTAAAGTGTGGGTGTCTCCTCACTAGGCAGGAATGAGTAATGGTAAGACAGAGTGGAAAGTGCTATTGGTCTGTAAGGCCTGCAAGACAGGGTGTCAGACAGGGGAGTCACATGGTTGGGTACTAGTATAATGTCACAGATGCCCCAGTATGATGTACCTGCCTCAGGCAGGGTTTGGCCAGGTGGGCAGTGGCAGATAAAGCATGGGACCTTTGGTCTGGTGTAGCAGAGCAGTCAGGGCACATAAAGGAGACTTCTTGCTCCTGCTTCTTTTTGCCCTTCCCTCCTTCCATTGGCCTCCATCGTTGACTGTCTGAAGAGGCTGCTCTTACTGTACCCTGCCTTGGTCTCAGGCACAGACTCAGGTCTCCTGCTTCCAGTTCTACATTCACCTTATCCAATCTTGGGGCAGCTAACAAAAGAGCAATGCCAAGGTGAAACCTGTTGGTGTCAGGAAGGAAATGTCAAAATTCACATTTTAGCATTGGCTACAGCAATAACATAACCACAATGAGCAACATTAGCCAGTGACCCTAATAAATAGCATGGGAATCTGAGAAAATCCTGGGATCGAGGGCTGACAAGAATAGAAGTGAAGTTGTGAGAGTGTGCAATGTTTTCAGAAAACCTCAGATGCTGCAGATGCCATATAATTCTCAGACTAATTAAATATTATATTTTCAACAGTTTTTAACAGTGTTGAAAATAATCCAGACGTCTTCAGTCCCAGAAGAGAATGGAGGGGTTGGATGGGAAGAAGCTGATGAACAACTGTAGAAGCTGAAATGTAACAGGTGTTCACTGCAGTTCCTCCAAGCCAGAGAGGGAATGTCCTGCTTGGGAACTTAATTCTAAGAGCCCCAATGAAGACCATCATCATAGGTTCTGGATCCCCAAAGGAGGGCCTGGAGAAAGCCCTGCTCAGCACTCACAGCCTCAGTTAGTGATGTTAGTCATTCTAGCTGGGCTTCACTGTGGAGTAAGCAGCAGGAAGTCTGTCTTCTCCTGTGGTGCTAACTGCCCTCTAACAAGACACGTGTAGAGAGCAGTGTGACCTTCACACAGTGGCATCTGTGCACCATGTCTTCCATGCCTACTCTTGCTGAGGGAGGCCTCCACCTGTCCAGGAAGCTGGGGAGGGGGCTGAAGGGAGTGAGCATTTTTCCTTTATGGGTGACTGTATTTGCAAAAGGTGCAGGGAAGTTCTCCACCAGTAATGTTGCAGATACAAATCAGTACATTCAGATTAACCACTTTGTATGAATTCACTGTGTACTATTTTCATTATTTCTTTTAAAGTATAACCAAATTATACGTGAAAAGTGTATAAAAATAATTTTTGTCTCATGGCAAACAGCAAAATTCCTTCTCTAGCCTCAACCCCCATTCCTCCTTCCTCAGAATTTTCTGCAATGGGAGATTCTTTTGGGTACAAATTTCTGTTTGTATATACATGCATTTTCTAGTTTCATCCATCCCACACTCTATCACAAATGAGAAAAATATTGGAGTACAACTTGAGAAAATAAGTAAATTTTCTAACTTCTTAAAATACTTGAGATTAGAAGAATATTGTCTAATTATGAAAGGACCATTTCTAATTTAAAATAATAAGGAAAATTGGAGTTACATCAAAAGCAGGCCACTGTAGTTTTTTGGCTGTTAAACACGAATCCACATCAGAATCAGTTCAAGAAAGTGAAAATTTAGAAATTTTGGTTGAGCCTTATAAGATAATGCTACAATAATGGGCAGCATTATTTTAAAAGCAGTAATTTTTAAAATGCTTACCCAGAATGTAATGGATTGAAGAACCAGTGAAAACAATGAGGATAATTTTAAATCAGTGGAAAGCCTATCTTTACATAAACCAAGAGAAATCTCGAGTTCTGATGCATAAATTCGTAGTAACAAATTGAACACAGATGAGTGTGGAAGAAGATGTGGGAGGAGCAGATCTCAGAACAAACTGCAAGTGCACTTTTCCAAAAGGAGAAAGACATCCTGAATTGCACAGCCACAGCCACTTTCTTAAAAGATTGGCCACAAGTTGCACAGACTGAGGTGGAAATTCTTTGGAGGTTCACATTCATTACATTCACAGGGTTTCTCTCCAGGATGAATGTTGTAATGTTTAATGAGATACTGCCTCTGGCTGAAGGCTATTCCACATTCCTTACATATATAGGGTTTACCTGCACTGTGAATTTTCTCATGGTGAGTGAGATTTGATTTGCTACTGAAGGCGTTCCTGCATTTCTTACACATATAGGGTTCCTCTCCAGTTTGTCTTCTGTGGTGTGTAATGAGGCTTGATTTCTGAATGAAAGCTTTCCCATATCCATCACATTCATAGTGTTTCCCTGCAGTATGTATTCTCAGATGGTTAATGAAATTTTCCTTCTGGTTGAAAGCTTTTCCACATTCATTACATATAAAGGGTTTTTCTCCAGAATGAATGCTCTGATGTTTAATGTATGATTGCTTTTGGCTCAAGGCTTCTCTGCATTCTTTGCATTCATTTTGTTTCTGTCCACTCTGAGCATTTTCATATTCTTAAAGATATGATTTGTACCTAAAGGCTTTTTCACATGTCTTACATGTATAGGTTTCTTTGCATTAGGAAATCTCTTGTATCTGAGATTTGTATTTTGAATTAAAGCTTTCCCACATATATATGATTTCTCTTCAGTAAGAATTTTCTGATGAATAAAGTGGTTTTCTGTCAGGTTGAGAACTTTCCCACATGTATTATATTTCTATGCTTGTTCCTCTGTATGGCTTTTAAAATGAGGAATAAAAAAGAGTGTAAAGAGCAGACTACACTCAGGACACTCATATGGGTTCTTTCTAGTTTGAGTTTTCTCATATTCCATGAGGTTTTATTTCAGATGGAAGCATTCCCATATTCATTACAATACTAACTAAAGTATGAATATTTCATGCTCAATGTGATTTAATGCCTGGCTGAAAGATTTCCAATATTCCTTACATACACAGGGTTTTACTACTGCATGTTTCTTTGAAGTGACCATAGCTTTCCCAAATTCATGAAATCCGAAATGGTTTCTCTGAAGGATTAATTCTCAGGTATCTCATGAGGTTGAATTTCCAAGAAAACTTCACACTCATTACACTTAAAGGGGAGGACTACCATGTGGAGCAAAAGGGTAAAATTCATTATCTTCATTCTTTTTTCCTTGCGTAGATTCCCTCATGCTTAGGTAAGCATGAGGCAAATTCCTTTAAAGTGAAGTTACATTCATAGAAGTTTTACTTGGAGGAAACAATGCTTGCAGTCAGAGAACATATTTTCCCAACTTTCTTACATTCTCTGCCTTCATCTTAAATATGTACTATTGCAGAAGTGGATATAGCTTCACTCACAAGCCTCTTGTTTCATGGTTCTTTCTGTTACTTAATGTCCTATGGTTCTTTATAGTTTGTGGGGTGCAGCGAAACAGTACTTAGAGGGAAATTTACAGCATTGAATGCATTCATTAGAAAAGAGGAAAGATCCAATATCAATCATCTAAGCATCCAATTTGGGAATCACAGCAATATCTCCTTCTTATTTGTTCTATCATTCATGGCTCTTCTTGCTTCAAATGAGCATCACTTCCAGTTTGGTGACTTCATAACTAGGAAATGGGGAAGTGATACAGCACTTGATTTATGATGGGGACAAAACAAAACCCCATAATTCAACCCTGGAACCTTTAGGCTTCTGAAGAATAAGAAAGATGCAGCTTCCAAAGATGCATGAGTAAGCTAGCCCCAGAAAAAAGTCCAAAACGGCAACCCAGGAAATCGTGAACACTTTGTTTTGGACTATTTTAGTTCAATTTTTTCTTCTATTTATTTGGATGTGATGCACTATTTAATATTCTTTAAAGTTTACCAGGGAAATTATAACACTTTTGCCTGCCTTTCCAAATCTGCACTTATTATTTCTTACTGACTTGCCAAATAATGTATTTTTAAACATTTTATATCCTGTATTAGTTAGCCAAAGGGGTGCTGATGCAAAATTCCAGAAATCTGTTGGAGTTTATAAAGGGTATTAATTTGGGTTAGAAGCTTAAAATTACCAGGCCATAAAGCATAAGTTTCTTCCTTCACCTAAGTCTGTTACCCTGTCTTGGAGCAAGACAGCTGCTGATGTTTGCCAGGATTCAGGCTTCCTGGATTCCTCTCTTCTCAGGGCTATGCTTCTCTCTGGGCTCAGCTCCTCTGTTTCCTCCACAAGGTCAGCTGTAGACTATGAGGCTCTCTAAGCTTTGCCTCTCTCCACAATGCCAGCTGTGAACTGTCAGGTGAAGGGCTTGTCTCTTTTCCCAGGAGGCTTCTGTCCTCACTCATCAGAACTCCAACATCAAAATCTAATCCAACTCTGCCCTTTGCCATATCTTTTTATGTTTGAGACCCCACCCACCAAGGGGCAGGCCTCGAAGCCCTACCGACTGTAGTCCAGTCAACATCCTTATCATAACTTTATCATGCCCTGATTAACAGACCAGTTTACAAGCATAGTCCAATATCTATTTTTGGAATTCATGATGATATCCAACTGCTACATATCCAGTTATCCATATTATGCTATATATTATTTTATGGTGCATTTTAACACTTTATTGATGTGCTAGGCCATGGATATCATTATTACTTTATCCATTCAATAGTCATTTAGATATTTGAATTTAATTAACAAATATTATTCTTCAATCCATCCTGAATCTTGAACCTTTTGAGATCATTTTCTTTCTGCTTGAAGAATATTCTTTTACATTTCTTTAAAGTGAGTTGCTGCTAGCAAACATTATTAGTTTTTACTCATCTGTAAAAGTATGTATTTCACTCTTTCCTGAAGGATGGAGATGAATTAAATCTCAGGCCCTTGGTGATCTCCACTGCTTTTGAGAGCACACTTGAGAACAAAGCAAAATCGTATCAGGAAATTCCCAGTAGAAAAATCCTCTAACAATTGCAGGTAGAAACCCAGGTGCCCATCCAGGTCTGAAAAGAATCAGCAGGTTATGTTCCAAAGACCAACCACTCCCCCTCCTTGCTGGAATACTAACAGCAAACTTCAGTTTCTGGAACATTGCTTGCTTGCTTTGCTATAGAAATATGTATGATTAAAACAATCCTATTTTCAGCTGTTATAGAAATAGATATGATGATTAAAGCAATCTTGTTTTTGGTTGCTGTAGAAATATGTATGCCACGCAGGATAGAGTTCTATAAAAACTACAGTCACCGGACATTAGGTGCGACTCTCACTAGTGAGTGCATCCTGGCAGGTAATAAAGTATTCATTGAAATATTCTCCTGGGAGTCACTATTTGCATGAAGTGTTCTGCTTCATTTTGGAGGCCCCAGCGTGATTGACCGGAGCTGGCCACACTGAAGGTTTCCAGGGAGGAGGCCTCTGAGAGACGTTCCTCAGCCCTGGTAATTTCTCAGTCTGGCCAAAACTCCCCGGGAAATTAATTATTCAACCTAAGAAACCACAAATTCTGTTTCACTTTGGTAAATCTGGATCCAGGGGAGGCCGTTAGGGTCCTGGAAGTGGTAGTACTCCCATGGCCTGGCCACCAGGTGAGACATCACTCAGGGCCTCAGGATTGGCTCAAGGATTGTGTGTCTGTGTGTATAGCTGGCTGGCTGGTTGTAACATTTCAGCTCAGTTTCTGTTCTTTGCTCTTCCTCTTCATTGCTATGGTCAATCCTCCTCTTGTCCTACCACATGCTTTGCTTGTTTTCTAAAGAATTTTCAGGGATTCAAAAAAGCGGTGGCTGGATATGGGGTCAAGTTCAACCTGGGGACTCTCTGATCCCTATTCAAGTTGGAGTGGCCCACTTTTGGTGTGGGCTGGCCGTTTGAAAGAACTACAGACCTCCCAACAGTTTGTGTCTAGAAACTAAAAATTTGTGTTGCAGGACATGGGTGCATGGCCCAGCCAGAGACTCAACTTACTTTAAAAGCTCCCATGAAAAATCCCAGTCCTTCAGTCCTGCAAGATGCTCCTGATGAATACCCCACTTACCTACCTACCCCCAACTTACCCATCACCTGCTCCATCTGCCCCCTCTGTGTCCACTCTCTCCCCCCCTCTTACCCAGTCACCCACTAACAATCTCTACCCTCCACCCCCACAACCGCTGAAACCTCTCTAACCAGCCCCTGCCATACATGAAGGGGCACCCAGTATCAAGTTTCTGCAGCTTCCCACAACTTGCCTAACCCAGTATCCTTACTGCCCCTCCACCAAGCAGGTCCAGGTCTGGGTAAAAATGGTCTCCCATTCATAGTATATGCTGCCTTTTCATCTACAGAAGTGTATAATTGGAAAAACAAAAATCTGCTGTTCTCAGAAAACCCCCAAGGCTTGATTTCTCTTCTGGAAACTATTTTCTTCACACATTACCCCACCTGGGATGACTGTCAGCAATTATTACAGGTCCTATTCACCTCGGAGCAGAGAGATTGTATCCAGAGGGAGGCTGTCAAAACCATCTTGGGCCGAGACGGCCAACCTACTACTAACCCTGGCCGAATAGAACATGTGTTCCCCTCAACCAGAGCAGACTAGAATTACAATCACGATCAAGGTAAGGAGGCTCTCGAGTGGTTTCACCAGACTCTCCTACATAGCCTTGGAGCTGCTGCCAGAAAGCCAACGAATCTTTCTAAAGTGAGTGAAACTACCCAAGGGCCTAATGAATCACCCTCTGCCTTTTTAGAGCATCTAATGGAGGCCTATAAAAACTACACCCCCTTACTTCCTGTGCAAAAGCCAGGAAACACGGACTATTGGCCTGTACAGGACCTCAAGGAAGTTAATAAAAGGGTTGAAACAATACATCCCACCATCCCTAACCCTTACACACTTCTAACCCAGCTCCCTCCAGAGCATACCATCTACTCTGTCCTGGATCTAAAAGATGCATTCTTTTCCATACCATTGGCATCAGTTAGCCAAAACATCTTTGCTTTTGAGGATCCTCAGCCAGGGGTAAGTGGGCAACTAACCTGAAGCAGACTTCCCCAAGAATTCAAAAACTCCCCCACCTTGTTTGGGGAGGCTCTGGGGCGAGACTTGTCCCTCTTCAGGGAGCAGTATCCAAGTGTTATCCTGCTTCAGTATGTAGATAACCTCATTCTAGCTGCACCAGACTCAGACTCCTGCAAAGTGGCTACCCTGAGCCTACTCAAAGCATTGGCGGAAATGGGGTATCCTGTATCTGCCAAAAAGGCTCAGCTCTGCTCCCACTCTGTAACATATCTGGGATACATCTTAGAAAAACGGGAACAGTGACTTCCACGAGACAGGATACAACCTGTATTGGGCATCCAAGCACCAATCTCAAAATGCCAGGAACATGAATTTCTTGGTACAGTGGGATATTGCAGGCAGTGGATCCCCAGATTCGCAGAAATTGCTAAGCCCCTCTATGCCACCATGGTGGGCAAGGGAAATGACTTGTTGTGGACCAAAGAGCAGCAAAAAGCCTTTGAAGGTCTGAAGAGAGCTCTGGTGAGTGCCCCTGCCTTAGGGCTACCTGATCTGTCCAAGTACTTTCATCTATTCTTTGATGAAAGTTGAGGGGTTAGCAAAGGATTCTTAACCCAATCCATTGGGCTTTGGCACCGACCAGTAGTGTACCTCTCAAAAAAGCTGGACTATGTAACTGCCGGATGGCCCTACTGCCTAAGAGCCATTGCAGCCACTGCCCTTTTAGTCAAGGAAGCCTCTAAGTTAACCTTTGGCCAAAACCTGGTGGTAACAGCCCCACATTCGGTGGAATCCCTCCTCCACAGTTTCCCGGACCACTGGATATCTAATGCCAGAATCAAGCAATATCAAGTTTTATTGTTGAACCCACCCTCTGTGGAATTCTCAAAAATGGAGGCACAAAATCCAGCCACCCTGCTCCCTGACTCTAGTGTCCCCAGGTGACCCATGACTGCTTACACTTGCTGGAATCCCTGACAGGGCTACACCCAGATCTCACTGATGTGCCTTTGCTGAAGGCTACCCATAATCTTTACATAAATGGCAGCCGCTTTGTTAAAGACGGAGTCTGTTTTGTGGTAGCAGCAGTAGTAGAGCCACCCAAAACTATCTGGGCTCAATCCTTAAGCCATGGCACCTCTGCCCAATGGGCTGAATGAATAGCCCTTACGCAAATGCTAAAATGGGCAAAAAGCTGAGCTGTCAATATTTACACAGACAGTAATTATGCTTTTGCTACAGCCCGTGTACATAGTGCACTGTAACAAAAGTGAGGATTCCTAACATCTGGAGGGAAAAAATTTTAAATGGGGCTGAAGTTTTAGCACTATTAGAAGCCATTTGTTTCCCTAACCAAGTAGCCATTGTTCACAGCAAGGGACAACAGAAAGGAAACTCCCCACAGGCTGAAGGCAACTGACTAGCAGATGAAGTTGTGTGAACTGCTGCTTTCCTACTGGTCACCCCTGTCCAAATGCTCCTGACAGTCCCCAGCCAGGAACCCCTGATAATGTGCTACTTTCCAGAAGACGTCAAACAGGGGGAAAGTCTAGGAGTTAAATTTCCCCAGAAGGTTGGTTAGTCCTGCTTGATGGCAGAACATACTTACCTGAAGCAGTGGGGAGACAATTGGTGAAAAGGCTGCATGACACCACACATATGGGTGGCACCAAATTAATAGAACTAATAAAAAGAGACTTTCATTTCTCAGGTTTGTCTAAAATCAGTAGAAGTATCACATCAAGATGATAGTATGATGAAGTATCACAGAAGATGATACTTCTGTGCAAAAGTAAATCAAAAAGGAGGTGTCCAAGTCCCAGTGGAAACTAAGCTCCACGGGATGGAACCAGGAGAGCACTGGGAAATAGACTTTAATGAAATAAAATTAGGAAAATATGGATATAGGTATCTCTTGGTGCTGGTGGATATGTTTTTGGAAGGGGTGGAAGCCTACCTGACTAAAAATGAAACAGCCACGGTAGTAGTTAATAAGTTGATATCAGAAATCATTGCAAGATTAAGGCTTCCTCTTAGAATAGGGTCAGATAATGGCCCAGCCTTCATAGCGCAGGTTACTCAACAATTGGCTAAAGCCCTGTATATAAATTGGAAACTGCACTGTGCATTTCAGCCCCAAAGTTCGGGGCAGGTTGAAAGAATGAACCACACCTTAAAAGAAACCCTAACTAAGTTGGCTCTGGATTCTGGTGAAAACTGGGTAAGTCTCCTTCCTTTTGGCATCCTTAAAGCCAGAATGTACCCCCTACGTGCAGGGCATTACACCCTACAAAATATTATTTGGCAGACCCCCACCTCTGTTGCCCAAGCTGGGGTTAGAAAAAAATATCTGAATATAACAAGCAATATCTTTTCTCTACTCTAAATGTGCTAGACCAGATTTTTAAAATGGTCAATCGGACAGTCCAAAAAGCCCATCTCCCTTGTTCAAGTACTAACCCTCTTTTATTTCAGAAGCAGCCCAGCGATCTGGTCTGGGTTCGAAAGTTCCAGGGGGGAACGCTCGAGCTGTGGTGAACCGGCCCATATGTGGTGATCCTCACAACACCCACAGCAGTAAAAGTCACAGGGAAAAGGCACTGGATACATGCATCTCAGTTAAGAGCTGTCCGGTTCAGAACAGAAAAGTCAAAAGCAGGAAAGTGGACAGTCATTAGGACAATAAAACCGTTAAAAATCAAAATTCACTGGATAAGTTAAAAATAAGGGTGGGGAAGGAGGAGGGAAAATAATGCCCTCGCAAATGAGTTTGCTGTCCCTCCTGGTTACTAGGGTTTGCACTAGTAATGGCTTTCAGTTAACCTCCTATTACTGAAGCATAACCAGAACAGAACATGGGAAGGAGTTCTAAAGCTCCTAGTAGCACCTGGTTCACCTGTACCCAAGAAATCACCCCTTGTCTCTCACCTCAAACCCTGTCACTAAACTCAGTTGTCTGCATCCTAGTACACATCATCCCACAGGTAAACTGGTATTCAGGTGAAAGGGTTCACAAACATTTTAAAACCATAAGCCGATATAAGTGAGTTCCATTTTCATTCCCATTAAAGTTGGCCTTGGGATTGGGGGTTCAGCAGCCTTAAGAACAGCAGCCCTGGTCACCGGAAAGGAAAACTTTAAAAAATTATCTACTCAGAAACGGGAAAAGATGGCGTCGGCTTAGGAGGGCGACTGCAAGCAGCTCCCAGATCACGGCAGAGAGTGGACAGGGTGCGGCACGGGTGTCTGTGCTGTGGGTGTATGGAGTAAGAAGCTTGGGACATCTATCTGGACAGATCGATGGTGTGGAGTGAACCATAGAGATTCGGAACATAGAAAGAAGCAAGAAAATAAAATAAGAAGAAAAAGTATCATAGAGCAAACTTTACACACACACAGAACTACCAGCTAAATAAAACTCTAGAGCAGAGAGAGAAGCTAATCAAATGAATAAATCCATCAAAATAAAATGATGACTAGAGGGCAACAAAAAATTACAAACCACACTGAGAAACAGGAAAACATGGACCAATCCAATGAACAAACTAAAAACCAGGAACTGAAGCAGATCATTGAACAACTAATTGAAGCTTTCCAAACAAATATTATGGACCAACTTAAAGAAGTGAAGGAAGACATTAAGAATATAAAGAAGACACT
>JAQZBX010010797.1:0-43750 GCA_029593785.1 Cabassous unicinctus
TGCTGGTAGTGAGGATAACAGCCACATAATGATATCAGTGTGATAATTTTATTATCATAGGACAGTCACTGGTCCTGATCTTTTTCTTGTGAAAACTTGTATTTTGTTTCAGTTTTTTTTTTTTTTTTTTGCCTGCATAGCATCTGAAATCCCTTGTATATATGGGATTTCCCCAGCCATATTAGTCATAGTGGGATGCAGAGAATGCCTCACCCAAAAGAAGATGAAAATGCCAAACACTTGCTTTCCTATAATCTCTTGCATGTAGGGCTTGTTCAAGGGATTTACATTCTACAGATAAGATTCAGGAGAAACTAGTGGCTCAAAGAGTTGGGGACTGGGAAGCGGGTGTGGCTCAATCGATAGAGCCCCCGTTTACCATGCGGGAGGCCCCGGGTTCGCTTCCCGGGGCCTCCTTGTGAGGGCAGGCCGGCCCGCGCAGCGTGGTGGGCTGATGCAGCAGGACCTCACAGCAAGGGGGAGACAAGCAGACACAGAAGAAACACACAGCGAATGGACACAGTAAAACACAAGCAGCAAGGGGGCATAAATAAATAAAATAAATAAATTAAAAATTAAAAAAAAGAGTTGGGAACTGAAAGCCTTCATTCAGATTGAATTCCTAGGGCAGTGCTGGCCACAGGGCTAGGAGTGGTGTCAGGTGTCCAGTGCTAGAGGTGTCGGTGGTACAGGATATAGAGTCTTTCTTGGTGGAGATGTTAGGGATGTCCTCAGCAGATGAGTGGCACCATGTAGTTGTGGGCATTGATCCTAGCTGTTTTTCATAGACCCTGGTCCCGGGTTCTTGGCGTGAAGGGGGCCACCATGCTGGGGTATCTCTGGTCCCCACTTTCTTCAGGAGCCAAGTCATGCCCTCCTGGACCCCTCTGAACATCCTGGCTATTCCACAGAGTAGGAGGGGGAGGAGAGGGAGTGGGAGCCTTAATATACACCTAAATCCAGGGTTGGGGGAGTAGGCAGTTGGGCTAATATTGGTAAGGTCTTCATCTGGAACCCAGGGACGTGACGTGCTAGGCTGACAGCAGGGAGCAGGTGGGAGGGGGGGTGATAAATAGGAGTGGAGTCATTGAAAATAATAAATAAAGAAATACATAAACAAATAAATAAAATAAAACATATCACAAAAAATGCACAGCTCAGTGCAGAGTGGAAACAGCTTCTCTGTTTGACTTCCTCCCCCAATTTCTTAGGAACAGAAGTAGCACAGAAATAAATTAAGAGGTGCAGTGACCACCATGAGTCAAGTGCCCATCACCCTCCACTCCCACACTGGGAGCCACTTGGCACTGCACATCCCCAGTCTACAGAGTGGCAACATTGTCAGAAAGGGAAATCAAAGAAGGCCAAGAAATGAGACAGTGGGTAGATATGGGAGGAAGATACTGCTATGGAACTAGCTGGTGTCCAGATTAATAACAACCAAGGGGAAGCTGTGGGGAAGAGGAACTTCAGGGGGTGTGGGGACAGGTACTTCTAGACAAAAGCTTTCCTAGAACAGAGAATGAGCAGTGTCCTGGTTACTGGGGAGATGAGCAGCCTGAGTGACCCCCTGGACCCCAGAAGAGCCAATCTCTAGGCAGTCCCCTCGCCACCCATTCCCAGCCCTGGGTCAGTCCCTCCTTCTACCACAGGCGCTCGTGGGGGAGATGATGGCGCAGACTCTTGAGGACAAGCAAATGCCCCTTGTACAAGAGTTTATGGAAGAAATGGTTCTAGGGCATGGGGAGGGCAGACGGTTCAGTTTGGAGGGAGTTCAGAGCCCCTCACCCTTATCATCAGCCCCACCTGCTCAAGGCTACACTATCCCCAGCCCACAGCTTCCTAAGCCTAAGCCCAGTGGCTTGAGGTCAGAAACAGGACACCTTAGTGGTTGGCTTGGAGGAGAAGGAAGGAGGAGAGAATAGTATTCAAAATAGCCTGGGAAGGCCCTGGCAGGGAACTCCACCACCCCATCCTGAGAGTGTTCCAGCCCTGAGCCACCCTTCTGGGAAACCCATAAATCCAGTCTCCATTGACCCAATAAGAGAAAGAAAAGGTGCCTGCTGGCCAACAGCCAATCAGAGTATACTGGAAGCTTTTCTTTTTGTTTCACTATAATGTTTTCATACCTCCCTGCCTGTCTTAGAGTCTCTGCCAAATACAAGTGATGGTGACTCCCTTGTTATAGCAAGTTTGGAATAGACTAGTCTCATTTGGATTGTCTTTTATTTATTTCTATAGAACCTTCTCCCCTACCTCACAACCACAGAAGGAAAGAAGAAGAGTAGGGGAGACAGGTGCCCAAGGAAAACATATCAGTGCAGTCTCTAAAATTCCAGCTGGAAGTTAGGCCAGGCAACCCCTCCTCTTGTCTCCCAGGTGGCTCCTGGTAGCCTTTTAAAGGTGAAGGTCCTAGGTTATTTTGTTGGCAATACTTGGAATGCCACAGAGGCGCAGGATATGTGCTTAAATTGAATCCCTTTGAGAGGCCATGGTGGCAGTCTGCACACCTCCATCCTCACTGCACAAAGTCCTCTTGGCCCAGCATGTCTTACAGGCACAGCAGAACATATTTCTTGTTCAGCTCACTCTAGCAGCTGTTTGCATCCAGCACCTTGATAATCTCCTGCATCATAGCCTTGGGCTTTAGGGAACTTGTGGTCTTCATATTCCATGTAAAGTGTAGAGAGCATGGCTTGGCTTCTTGAAATTCTTTGTCTTTTTATCACTGGTTTGCTGCCCACCACTTGAGGTTTGTGTGTCTCCACTTGGTCTTTGTTTTTTAGCCCATTCACATTCCTCCTGGCAAACCTGAGACACAGATTCTTTTTAGAAACTTGAGGAGGAACTTGCTGAAGAGTGTCCCCAGTGACTCCTGCTGGTCCTGGCTGTTGCCAGAGGGAGAGGCTTGGGCCATACTGCAGGGTAAATTCTATTGGTCACACACCTTTTGGAGCTGCCCATTGTGGACAGATTTCCTCCAGACATAGCCCAGGGGAAAGTTGTGCCACCTGAGACTCCATTATTCCTGCTGATGCAGTGGTCAGTTGGGGAGGTCAGAGAGACATGCTGGGGAGCTGTGGGCATGAACATCTCACGGCTACTCTCTGTGGACACAGCCCAGAAGCCTGGGTGAGCTTGTTGTAGTCCCTCTTGGATTCCTGGTGCATGCATGCAGGGTGGAGAGGTAGGTCGAGATGATTCAAAGCCCTCATTAGTTTTACTTCACAGGATGGTTTCTGTAGGCTAGAGGAATACCACTGAGTCTTGCCAATGATCTTCACAGCTACCTCTGCAGTAAAAATGTACTGTGCCAACTTCATCTTGGTGGTTTCACTTGTAGAGGGTCTCGAGTAGCTGCTGATTGCTGCTAATATGTATCTCTTTCTAGCAGAGATGACTGAGAAGCTCTGCGGCATGTTAGACTTACTGTTGGACTTGGAGTCAAGATGTCCCAAAGTTGACTTAAATTGGTAAAAGTTAATGAGAAGCTTGTTCCAAATCACCTCAAAAGGAAATCTTTTCCAAAGTTCACCTGACAAACTGATCTTTAAAATGGTATCAAAATACAATGCCAGACATAAAGAAAAGTAAACTCAAACAAACAATAAAGGCTCAGGAGCTTTCCAAACTCTCAGGAGCATCGCCGTGGCATAGAACAAAGAGCAGGAATCCTGTGGTCACTCCATGGATATTTGGGAATGGGGGGATGGGTAGAGCAGGGCTAAAGTTATACTATTATGGGGAGAAGGGGATCCAGAGAGAAACAGGGTTTGGTTGTTTTTTATGGTAAAACTGGTTTTGATTCCAGGCTGAAATGACCTGGGAAACACAGATTACATAAGATAAAGTGTATAAAACCAGTCACATTTATTGAAAGCCTGCCATAGCTAGAGCTCATTAAAAAGCAATGAACTCACTTTAAAAAGCTAATGAAGGTGAGCAGTTGAAGCTCAAGTGGTTGAGCTCCCACTTCCTATGTACGAGGTCCTGGGTTCAATCCCTGATACCTCCTAAAAAATTTAAAAAAGCTAATGAACACAAAATTAATAGAATGAAGGGGGAAATACCTACAATCATCTCAACTGATGCATAAAAATCATTGAACAAAATCCAACATCCTCTCATGGTAAAAATGATAAGCTATGACTATAAGGGAACTTCCACAACATGATAAAGGCTATATATGAAAAACTCATAGCTAATATTATATTCAACAGTGAAAGACTGAAAGGTTTTCCCCAAAGATGAAGAAAAGACAAGGACACCCATTTTCATCACTGCTACTCAATATAATATTGGAAGTTCTAACCAGAGCAATTAGGCTAGAAAAAGAATTAAAGATGTCCAAATTGGGAAAGAAGTAAAACTGTCTCTTTGTGCAGATGTTGTGATCTTACATGTAGAAAACATAAGGAATCCACCAAAATTTGTTAGAGCTAGTAATTGAATCAGGATCATTGCAGGATACAAGATCAATACACAAAAATCCATTGTATTTATATATGCTTACAATGAACAATCCAAAAGGGAAATTGAGAAAACACTACAACATAAAAAAATAAAATCCTTGGGAACAAATTTAAAGGTGGCAAAGACTTGCACAGTTATAAGTACAAAACTACTGAAAGAAATTAAAGACCTAAATAAATGGAAAGACACCTCGTGTTTGTGGATTGGAAGACTTAATATTGTTAAAGATGGCATTACTGCCCAAAGTGATATACAAATCCAATGCAATCCCCATCAATATCCTGACACTGTTTTTTTGCATAAATGAAAAAACTCATCCTAAAATTTATATGGAATTTCAAGGAACCCAGAATAAGCAAAACAATTTTGAAAATGACTTGCACGTCCTAATATCTAAACTTGCTACAAAGCTATTGTAACCAAAACATTGTGGTACCAGCATATATACAGATAAATATATGAAATAGACTTAAGAACCCATAAATAAACCCATGCATCTGTTGTCAACTGATTTGACAATTGTGCAAAAACCATTGAAAAGGGAAAGAAAAATCTTTTCAACAAACAATACCAGGAACACTGGATATCTACATGCAAAATGATGAAGTTGAAACTTTAACTTACACCATACCAAGATTAAATAAAAATTGATCACTTAAATTTAAGAGCAAAATTTCTAAAACTCTTAGAAGAAAACAGGAGCAAATCTTCATGATCTTAGATTTGGCAAACAATTTTTAATATGATACTAAAAGAACAGCTAACAAAATAAATAAGTTGGACTGCATTAAAAATATAAACATTTTTTTTTTTAATAAAGATTTATTTATTTATTTATGTATCCCCCCCTTGCTGCTTGTGCTTGCTGTGTCCATTCGCTGTGTGTTTCTTCTGTGTCTGCTTATCTCCCCTTGCTGTGAGGTCTTGCTGCATCAGCCCACTGCGCCGCGCGGGCTGGCCTGCCCTCACAAGGAGGCCCCGGGAAGCGAACCCGGGGCCTCCCATTAAAAATATAAAACTTTTGTACATTAAAAGACACTTTCAAGACAGTGAAAAGACAGTCCACAGAATGGGATAAAATATTCATAATTCATATATTTGATAAGAGTTTACTAACCCAAATATATAAATAACTCCTACACCTGAAAAAAAAATTAACCCAATTAAAAAATTAGCAAAGGTCTTGAATGCATATTTCTTCAAAGAAGTTATACAAATGGCGGGTAAGCACATGAAAATACGCTCAATATCATTAGTTATTAGGAAAATGGAAATCAAAACCACAATGAGATACCACTTCACACCTACTCGGATGGCTATAATTGATAAAACAAAAATAACAAGTGTTGGAGAGGAAGTGGAGAAATTGGAATCCTTGAACATTGCTACTGGGAATGTTAAATTGTGCAGCCATTGTAGAAAACAGTTTGACAGTTCCTCAATTTGTTAAAGAATCACCAAATGACCCAGAAATTCCACTCCTAGATATTCACTCCAAAAAATTGGAGGCAAGAACCCAGATATTTCTGTGTGAATGTTCATAGCATATTATTCGCAATAATCGTAAGGTAGAAACAATCCAGCTATCCATCAAAAGATGAATGGATAAACAAAATGTGGTATGTGTATACACTGGAATATTATTCAGCCATAAAAAGGAAGGAAGTTCTGATATATGCTACAATATAGATGAACATTGAAAACTTTGTTACGTGAAATAAGCCAGATCAAACAGGAAAAACACTGTGATTCTATTTATTTGAAACATCTAGAATAGGCAAATTCAGAGAGACAGTGTAGATTAGTGGTTGCCAAGACTAGGGGGAGGAGAGATAGAAAGTTACTGTTTGACGGGTACAGAGTTACTGTTTGGGATGATGAAAAAAATTAGAAATAGTAGTGATATTTGCACTACATTGTGAATATAATTAATGCCATTGAATTGTACACTTAAAATTGGCTAAAATGGCAAATTTTATGTTATATTTGTGTTTTACCACAATAAAAAAGGCAATGAAAATAACATTACTTGTTACAGTTTAGTGAAATCAATCAATAAAAATAATTTACTTTGTATAGATGTGGGTCAACAACTTGAATTACAAAATACATCTCCAGGGGTTAAAACCCATTAAGTGCATTGTTTCCTTTCTTCTATCTACATTGTAAACTTGCAGGCATATGAGCAAAAGCTGTATTGTAATAAGAAGGTTTCTGTCCTGCCTCCTCCTCCTCCGCTCCCTGGATGATCTTAGGGAGAAGGTTGTATAATGCCCTGGGCATGGAGGTAGACTCAGTTCATGCTCTTTCCTAGTTCTCTGAGTTAAGGTAGAGCTTCCAGTAAATGTGAGTCTCTGTGGCCCTCCTCTCCCCTCAGTTTCTCAACTCAGAATCAGATCTATTAGGAATATTTCTAGTATCTGGGAGAGTTTCAGGATTTCCACTCAGGCCCCTACTTGATCCAGCAGCTGCTCTCTTCTGGATCAAGTAATCTCCCATGGTCTCCTTTAATGGTGGGGAAGTGTTCTGCTTTTTCAATTAAGTACTGTGCAAGCTGCTGTACTAGGCCAGATAGGAAAATCTGAAGGCCCCAAAAACATTCCCTCTACACTTGAAAGTACTGAAAAAAGAAGGAGAGAGAAGAGAGAGAAGAAATAACTAAATATGGAAAGACAGTGTGTCACACAATGGTTAAGAGCTTGGGCACTGAGGTTAAAGGTAATTGTATTCAAATTTCAGTTACTTGGGGACTTTGGGGAGGGCTCTCAGCCTCTTTAAGACTCAGATTTCTCATCTATAAGATGGCAATAACAATACTTGTCTCAGGGGCAGGACCACCACTAGGGCACGCAGGCTCCAGGCAAATATTTCTTGTGGGTCCCCTATTTATATAAACAAGTTGGGTCTACCCAAAATCAGCAGTAACCTTTTTAGCAGCCCAATTTTATACTATTCCATGAAAGAACTACCACTCGGGGTAGCAGAAGAATTTGCTCATTAGGGCACCCTTTCTGGAACCAGGACCTATCCACATGGCTCAGGATGAAGCTGGATTTATCTTAAAATAAGAAGGCTTAAAATGGCATCAAGCTGCAATGATCCTATTCTGATCTCACTGAAAGTAAAACTTTAAGTATAATCATGGTAAATACCTAATAACTTCCATAAAATTAAAATAATTTTTTTTGGTGCATGTGAAAAATACATAAAAGCAGTAATAACATCATTCCATTTCAACTTTAATATTCTAAATGTAAATATATACCAAACCCAAACAGTAGTACAAAACAAATGGCTTAAATGTTCAAAATTAGAAATTCTTGCCACAGCTAGAGTATCTGATTGGGCATAAGAACCACTCATCCCTGTGTATACACCCCAGAGAGAACTGAATACAAATTAGGGCAAAATGAAGACTTGGAGATTTTTAACCAACTTCATCTATCAATCTTCAATTGTTCCCTCTCTTCTCTAATCCATTCCAAGTAAAATTATTTTCTAATAAATAAAATGAACTATTCAGGGTATTGAAGACAAAAAATTCCCTGCAGCTATCCCTTCCAACCAGACTTCTACCACAAAACCCTTCCTACATAAAAATTGTGTAGCTTTTCCTGAGAATTTGCTTAAGTGTTATTTATAGAATAGCTAGTGAATGAGGAAAGACAGAATATATGGAAGGAAGGATAAGAAAGAAAGGAAGGAAGGGAGGGAGGGAAGAAATGAAATAAATATAATATAGAATATGTGAAATTCCAGGAAAAAATTAGAAAATCCACAATATATATTTTTAACTGATATATATTATTCTTATGGCAGAAACTGGCTAGAACTTTTTCAAATCCACTTTGTCGTTTTCTGTTCATGTACCAGACAACTTTTCCTAGGATTCCTTCATGTTTGATGTGGTCATATTGCTTTGTTATAGCCAATGGAATGTAAGCAGAAGTCTTGCACCACTTTTATACTTAGTCCATTAAAAATCACTTGCAGGGAGCAGATATGGCTCAAGCAGTTGAGCACCCGCCTCCCTCGTAGGAGGTCCCAGGTTCAGTTCCTGGTGCCTCCTGAAAAAAACAAAAACAAAAACCAACAAGCAAAACAAAACAAACAAACAAAAAACCTCAGGGAAGCTCATGTGGCACAGTGGTTGAGTGCCAGCTTCCTACATACAAGGGCCCAGGTTCAATCCCCAAACCCCAGTACCTAAAAAAAAAAAAAAAAAAAAAATCATTAGCATATGCTCCTCCATGTTCATTTCACCTCCACACTTAAAATACAGATAAGCATTTTTATTATATAATTAATTATTCTCAGAATATTGATAAAGTTGCATAGCCACAACCGATATCTAATTCCAGAATATTTTTATAATCTCCAAAAGAAGCTATGTACCCATTAGCTGTCACTTCCATTTTCCCTTCTCATCAGTTCTTGGCAATCACTGATCTACTTTCTGTCTCTAAGGATTTGCCTGTTTTTAGCATTTAATATAAATGGAATCATGCTATATGTGGGTTTTTAGTCTGGCTTCTTCCACACAGCATAATGTTTTCAAAATTCATCCATTTTTTTTGTCTGAGTCAATAGTTCATTCCTTTTTATGGCTGAATAATATTCCATTGTATAGATACATTACATTTTTTTCATCCATTCATCAGTGATTGACTTTTGGATTGCTTTCACCACTGGACTACTGTGATTAATTCTGCTACAAACATTTGAGTACAAGTTTTTGTGAGGATATATATTTTCAACACTCTTGGGCATGTACCTAGAAGTAGAATTGCTGGGTCATGTGTTACCTATTTGTTTAAATATCTTTATCAAACTATTTTCTAAAGTGGTTGCACCATTTTATGTTCTAACCAACAATATATGAGGGCTCCAATTTCTTCACAAGTGACACTTCTTATTTCTCTTTTTTATTATAGCCATGCTAGTGAATAAGAAGGGATATCACAAGGAAAATTCTAAAAAATAATTCAACATGAATGAAAATGATGAAAATACAACACACAAACTTTATCAATGCAGCTAAGCAGAGCTTAGAGGGAAATTTTGGTCTGTAAATGTCTATTTAAAAAAAATAAGAATGATCTCAAATTAATACCCTATCCACCTTAAGAAAATAGAGAACAAAGAGAAAACAAAACCAAAGCAAGCAGAAGGAAGGAAATAATAAAGATTAAAGTACAAATTAATGAAATAGAGAATAGAAAAAAAAAAAGAAATCAACCAAGCCAAAGCTGATTCTTTGAAAAGATCAACAAAATTGTTTAACCTTTAGCTTGACTGATGAAAAACTATGAAACTAAACTGAAATTACTTTTACAGATTTCTAGTTGAATAAGAGAACATACTTTATATGATTTTCATCATTTGGAATATATTGGGCTTATTATAAACTACAGCAGGGTTTGGCTTTTTAAAAAATTCTGTAATGGGCTAGCTATATAGTAAATATTCTAGGCTTTGTAGCCCATACGGGCTTTGTTCCAACTACCTTAACTCTGATTTTGTAGCACACCAAGGAATGAACTTGCTTGTGCTTCAGTAAAACTTTATCTCCATTGCAGCGGTGGGCTGGATTTGACTCACAGGCTGTAATTTGCCCAGCCCTACCTTATACCATAGCGTGCCTTAATAATTGTAGTTTAACTACCTCTAGACTCTTTGAACATGAAAGAGAAATAAATTTATATTGAGTTATTCTGTAATTGGTATCCTAATATAATTCTAACTAACAATCTTGTACTGTGTTTTAAGTGCTGTTTTTTTTTGTCCAACATGCATATTGTATTCAACGGGAAACACCTAATTTTCTACTCTTTTTTAAGTCTAAGTGGTTTGGGTAAGGTTGACCCCCACCCCCAGACATAGGGAGGAATAACTGAGTCAGGTCTGGCAAATTCAGTCATTCCATACTTGGACACAATGACTGGTTAATGAATGGTCAATTGGCATGAACCACCCTAATGAGACATAGTGCTTGGACATTTGCTGGAAGCATTGGGAAAAGGAATTTCTCTTTCCACTTGGGTTGCTAAACTGTAAGAACGTGAGCCTGCTATTAACCATCCTGAAATACAAAGATCAATCAGTCTGAAAATGAAGTCAATACACAAGAAAAAGAACTAACAGTGCTCTCAGGCAGGACCAAATTATTTGTGACTTTACTTGAGCCTCTGGATTTGGTCATGTCTGAACTCAGTCTTGGACTTCAATTACTAGAGACACTAAGCTCAACTCCCTACTCCTTATTGTTTAACCAAGTTGGTTTAGTCATTTGCAAAAGAAAGATTCTTGGGAAATCATGCATCATTTTCTTATTTTAATTCTCAATACGACCCCATGAATTAGGTAAGACAATAACTGTATCTTATTCAATTTTGTACTTTTCCACAATGCTTAGCAACATCTCTTGAAGATAGCAGGTATATTGAAAAAAGCAGATGTCTTGAAGAAAGCAAATGCTTGCTAGATTTAATTGAGGTAGAATAAAGGAGGTGATTGACCACTATTAAAACTGATTAATTTTACTCAAGCAGGCCAGAAATTGTAATTTAAAATACCTCTTGCCTTCATTAGAGTGCTTCAATAAATGGTGCTGCCATTGTTCAGTTCATTCTGAGGATGGTTCTTCAATATTTTCTTCACAGATGGAAGCAATGGTGTTTTTGTTGTTTTTACTTACCAGCAATAAATCTTCCTATGAAGGATGATTTAATTTCTGTAGGTAGCCAAAATTCAATGGAACTAAGTTTGATAATGAAGGAAAAGACTGATAGGTAGGTTGGGAGAAGGGAAGTGGACAAGAAGAACTCTTACAAAGTACCTGCTATGTGACATCCTCTCTGATGTACATTGTGAGTACACAACTGCTAATATTTATTGAGCACTTCTTTGGCCCAGACACAGTGCTTTACATACATTTCTTTACTTAGTCCTCGTATAAATAATTAGGTTGCATTAGTATCACCAATTTCTAGATTCTAAATTACACAAATTTCTGGCAGCTATACAATCATTAAGTGACAGAGGCAATATTCAAACTCAGAACTCACTGACTCTAAAGACAGTGGTTGACCTTTCCACCATTCTTCCTTTATGCAATTAATCCTATTTTTGTTTTAACCCAGAATGTGAATATAAATTAAGGAGACTTACTTTTCCCTGTTTTTTTTTTTTTAAGTCAAGCCTTAGGGCCTAAATATAATGCCAAGAATTTTAGGGACACAAAGATCTAGCAGGATGCATGTGGTCTCCCAGGCTATTATCATCACAGAAAGGTGTGCTGGAATGCAACTGGAGGAATCTTGGGAAATGTTCCAGGAGAGGAAGCCACCTCTCTCCCATGCATCTTTGCAAATTGATAGATTGGTTGGGAGGGAGCAGGAATACCCTAGTTGACCATGGGACCATGGGAGATTTCTGCTTATAGGAAAAGAATGTTTGAAAAAGGCAGTGACTAGAGCTCAGATGTCATTTACTTAAAGATTTACAAATCAGTACCAGTGTCTGCTAGTGAAATTGCTGCCTTTCATCTGAGCCAGCTCAGTTCTGCTGAGCCAACACATTGCTAAGCCACGTGAAGTGAGGAGAGAGAACTCTACCAGGACCATTGGGTTTACAAAGGGTTTGTCTCTCCTCGGTAGTGTGTAGCTTCCTGAGGTGACTCACTCAAAGCATACTTCTGGTGTTCTGTCCTGGGGCTCTGACCTCTTTAAGCTTCCCAGTGCTAGAGATGGCTCTGGGGAACAATAGATAGGCACAATTGGAGGGGTTCAGTTTACTATGCATATTGGTATGCACACGTAATCCATTTAAGCATACCACTATGCCTCTGTGCAGGGATAAGGAAGCTCTGATTTATGTGTGGCAGGTGTGGTGGGGATTCAGGCATTTTGTCCTAGGCTGAAGCCCAACTTGAAAGCAGAATTCAGTTGTATACAGTCCCATATAGATCTGAATTCCTTCTGTACTATATAAGTCAAAACAACAAACACTTTATCAAATATATCATTAAGACTCTGTTCTCAGCCTTCCCTGCCAACTTAACCCTCATTTTCTTTGTATTATTTCCCCTCAAAGACTATCAGAATGTCTTCCAGGGACCTAACCCATTCATTTTATACTAACTATATGAGTACTTATTCAGCAAAACGGAACCCCTCGAATTGTGCCCATCTATTGCTCCCTAATACTGCACCATATGGGGAATTAGTTAATCTCACTGGGTCTACAAAAGATGTTGTTTCCTACTTTTGGTTCTTGATGCAATGTTTCTTTGTTTGGGTTGTGATTCTGTCTCTGCAGCAGATATGCTTCTATTTCCAGCATATTTCAAGTACTCAATAACTCTTAGTTGGGTTCCATCTTGTGTTCCCAGCTAGCTAGATATGTGACTTTGAAAGAACATTGGGTTTGAAACTCAGGAGACCTAGACTTGGAGTCACTACTACATCATTTCTGTAATCTTTCCAGTACCATAGTTTCCTGATCTGTGAACTGATCTGTGAAACTGGGATGTGTAGGTGGTTTAGAAAGAAGATTTTTTAGATCAACTTTGGAGTTATAATAAAAATTAAAATACCTTACAATTTAAAATACCACAGGGTTAACATTTTTTTTAATGCTTTTTTTCTTATTATGTTTTGTGAGAAGATACTATGTCATTACAATGGAAGGTCATTAGTACCAGATGAAGAAAATGAGTTATTTCAACAAATCAACATTCTAGAGAGATCTCTGAGCTTACAAGACTATGGGTAAATCCAATATCATTTGTTATGATGAGAGAAAAAGAATTTCAACCTTTCCTTTTTATTCCTTTTCTATTTTTGTGCAGAGAAAGTATAGGGGATAAGTTTGCCTTGTCATCTTCAATTAGATATTGGCTTTCTCTCTAGGAAAAGAAGATTGATAAAGTTCAAAACTAATTTAGAAAATTCCCTTTCTCAACATTTCATAAGAAAACAATGTTAGTCAAATTTCCAGCCCTCCTAATGTGACTAAATTTTCCCTGTTGATTCCATTCCACTTTTGATTAAAAGGATATTAAAGAAGAAAGCACATTTCCTACAATCTTACAAAGTAATTTAACAATAAATAATTCGTTCTAATATGGGAAACTCATGTAAAGGAATCAATAGTTAATGTGAGAAAGAATAATTTTGTAACTTGCACAAAGAATATAAAATTCAAATGCTTGAAATTATAGTGCAAAATCAACTGTATGGGGCCAAATAAGATATTTCTGCCAGATAGCTATAGTAGTGAACGTCCATCCATGTGACTAAATCAACAATTCCTGCTTTTGACAATGTATTTTCTTTTCCAATTAATGTGTATTACCCAGATCATGGATAGGTAATACTAAAGGATTTCTGATTAAATCATTTTTGTTTGGGATATCATTTTGCAAGGAAAGTTAGAAATATCAGTATCTTTGTTACAAGGCATATGAAAAATGGCAAAATAACATCCCTTGTGATGCTAAATAAATATTTGTATGTGTGTATTTTCCGATGCATTTTAGTAACTTGTTTTCAAGTATTAGGAATAGGTCAGAGAATGTATCATCAGACTTAGTCAAAGTGAAATGCAAAATGAGTGGCGAAGCGGCGACGGATATAGGCCAGTTTCCATCAGAATATACCATGCAGAACTGGGTGGGAGAGAGTGTGGTCTGTGAGGTGAACTGTGATCTATGCTTGGTGGCAAGGTCCCAGGTGGCAAGGTCTATGCCTTGGTGGCAAGGTCCATTGCGGGTGTTGTACCACATGGATGAGGAATGGTTGTGTGGGATGTTGTTGGAGGTGTGGGCAGGGGGGAACATGGGAATCCCTGTAACTTCTAGTAATATTTAGGTAATCTAGGCACCTTTAAAAAAATTATATACATATAACAAATAACATTTATGTAAACAAATGCACATATATGCATATGTATTTATATATCATTTTACAAATAAAAAAACAGAAAAAAAAGAACTCTGTTACAATTCATATCATTAGTAAGAAAAATTTATAGAGCACATATTAGATGCAATATTCAGATTTCAACAACCATGATCTCTTTCCATTAGTTTAGATGTTGTGGATGAACTAAGTAGAATTGCCAAGGTTAATTAGCAGCCAAAGCAAATAATGGAATATGCTTTCTAGAACCTACTTATATTCAAAGGCTCCTAGATGGTTTACATTAATGAACGTGTTAGCTATGAAAACACCAGACTTAATTTCATTCTTTGTAAGTAAATGAACACTTTTAAATAGTAGTAAAAGGTGACTTGATTTCAGTACTTTGCTTTCCTTATAAATAGTTCTCTATGATAATCAAATCACGGTCATTTTTTCTCTGACCTACTCATTCATCCTTTACAAATGAGCACTGCTGATTGTTAGGAGGCTTCTATAAAGAAAATGAGGATACATGAGAACATATTTCCTCTATCTGGAGAAAACCTTTGATGACATATAAGTATGTCTTTGTCTGCTACTAAATAACAGAATGTGAATATTGTATTTAATGAGTTAACAGTTTTTGTTTCTTAAATAAAGATATTTTCTCTTACAAAAGAGTTCAAAAGTTGGCTAGTTATTGTTTTTACATTTTAAATTAAGAAACTCTTTCCCATATAAGCTTCAGTACTATTGATTTTTCAGAGACCTGTTTTGTCTATAGACAAGAAAATTGTAAACCAAATACTGGGTATATTATCCAAAGTTCCAAAGGGGTAGTAATCATTGCTGGTGTAATATTTTGCTGTCTTTTCCTTCTATGTCTACTCCAAAACTAGATTCATAAGTTCATTATAATAATATCATTGGACTTCCGGTTTCAACTCTGACATATAAAAAACATGAATGTCATCATCTTATCCTTAAGACAAGAAAAAAGCTGAACAAACTGAAAATCAACAGCTTCTCTTGAACCTATCAGATATTTAAGGCCAGAGGGCAAACTGCCACCCCAAAATGTGGAGAGATAGCTGAATACAGAGAAACACAGCTGACATCAGCTTACCTAGAGCAGAAGCCATGAAGTCAGAAACTGGTAGGACACTTAACTGGTAATTTTGATGGATTTATAGAGGCTGAGTTCAGATTAGATTGAGTATAGGAAAGTCCTGGAGGCTACAGTCTTCTGGGTCTCCCACATTTCTGGAACTTTACCTCTAGGAACCCCCACTAGGTTCTCATGGTGAAGAGCGAGAAAAAACAAACAAACAAACAAACAAAAAAACTATGTCTTTGACAGGGGGAAGAGAAAAGTAACCAGTTTGAAATATTCCCAATGCATTCTCCATAACAAAGGCCTACTCTCCAGTGAAAGAGACTTCAGAGGAGACACAGAATTTGGAACAACTAATCAAAGAAGTTCAAACAAATCTCTTAAATCAATTAAGGAAATGCAGGATAATTTGGATATAGTACTAAAGGATAGTAAGAAGACAATGTGTGAGCATAAAGGAGAATTTTAAAGTGTAAAAAGAAACATAACAGAAGTCACCAGATGAAAGGCACAATAGCAGAGATTGAAATTGCACTAGAGGCATACAACAGCAGATTTGAACAGGCAGAAGAAAGAATTCATGAACTAGAAGACAGGGCAATTGAAATCATAGTTATAAAAACAGATAGAAAAAAGAATAGAAAAAAATTGAGCAGTCTCATGGATTTGAATGACACCGTGAAGCATATAAATATACATTTTATGGGTATCTCAGGAGAATAGAAGGGAAAAGAGACAGAAAGAATATGTGAGGAAATAATGGCCCCAAATTTCCTAACTCTTATGGAAGACATAAATATACATATCCAAGTAGTGCAACATACTCCAAATAGAATAAATCCTACTAGACCTACTCTGAGACATACTAATAAGAAAGTCAAATGCCAAAGATAAAGAGAGAATTCTGAAAGCAGCAAGAGAAAAGCTATCCATCACATACAAGGGATCCTCAATAAAACTAAGTGCTAATTTCTCATTAGAAACCATGGAGGCAAGAAGGCAGTGGTATGATATATTTAAGGTACTGTAAGAGAAAAACTTTCAGTCAAAAATTCTTTATCTGACAAAACTATCCTTCAAAAATAAGGAAGAGTTTAAAATATTCACAGATAAACTGAAACAGAGAGTCCATCAACTAAAGACCTGCCCTACAAGAATTATTAAAGGGAGTTCTGCAGGTTGGAAGGAAAATATAGGTGATAGTGGCTTGGAGTAGTGTGAAGAAATGAAGACCTTTTGTAAGGGTAACTAAAAGTTTAAGTGCAAAACCCAATAGTACTGTATCTTCAATATACAACTCTACTCTTTAATTCCTATAAAAGTCACAATACAATTGAACAAAACAAAGGCATAATACCTGATAATGGTAATGTAAAACAGCAGGATATACATTCTTCTCAAATACACATGGATCATTCTTCAGGATAGACCACAGGCTAGGTCACAAAAGAAGTCTCAATAAATTTAAAGAGATTGAAATTCTACAAAGCATCTTCTCTGACCATAATGAAATGAAACTGAAAATCAGTAACAGGCAAAAAATTGGAAAATCCACAAATATATCAAAGCTAAAAACCCACTGTTAACTAGTGGGCGAAAAACGAAATTGCAAGGGAAATCAGTAAATATCTTGAAACAAATAAAAATGAGAACACAGCATAACAAAACTTACAGGATGCAGCAAAGGCAGTGCTGAAAGGGAAATTTATAGCCCTAGTCCTTACATTAAAAAAGAATAAAGCTAAAATCAAAGTCCTAACTGCACACCTGGAGGAAGTAGATAAAGAACAGTAAACTAAACCCAAAGCAAACAGAAGGGAGGAAATAACGAAGGGTAGAGCAGAAATACATGAAATTGAGAATAATAATAATTAAAAAAACACAATAGAGAACATTAACAAAACCAAAAGTTGGGTTTCTGAAAAGCTCAATAAAATTGACCAATCCTTAGCTAGACTGATGAAGAAAACAAGAGAGAAGATATAATTAAAATCAGAAGTGAGGGAAGGACATTACTACTTACCCACAGAAATAAAAAGAACCAGAAGAGGATACAGTGAACAACTGTATACCAACAAATTAGAAATCTAGATGAAATAGACAAACTCCTAGTAATACATGAACAACCTACACTGACTAGAATAGATAGAAGATCTGTACAGACTAATTACAAGTAATGAGATTGAATCAGTTATCAAAAACCTCCCACCAAAGAAAAGCCCAGGACCAGATGTCTTTGCTGGTGAATTTTACCAAATATTCCAAGAAGAATGAATACCAGTCCTCAAACTCTTCCAAAAATTGAAAAGGAGGGAACACTATCTAATTCATTCTATGAGGCCAACATCACCCTAATAACAAAGCCAGATAAAGATACTACAAGAAAAGGAAATTAAAGACCTCTTTCTCTTATGAATATAGGTGTAAAAATCTTCAAGAAAATGCTTGCAAAATGAATCCAACAGCATATTAAAAGAATTATACACCAGAAGAGGGGCAAGATGGTTGTAGAGTAAGGTGCTCCAAGAGCCAGCTCATGCTGCAGGGCAGTTAGTAATCACCTGGAGCTATCAAAAGCACCTGTTTTGGGGCTCCAGGAGACCAGAAGAGTATCATGCAACATCCTTGAAAGAATGGAAGGAGGAGACTGCCCATTTTCAGAGAAGATTCATGAGTAGAGCACTTCATGGTACAGATGCCAGTGCCCATCCTTCTCTGGCAGCACAAGCCACCTTACGGGCTATTCTGTGGCTGGAGTTGGAAGCTCCATTTCCCAAAAAATGGGTGAAGAAGAGATGGTTGGGCACTAACTTCAGCTACTGATTAGTAAATTCGGCTGGCTAAAATATAATCCTAAGAACAGCTAAAGTTTGAACTTGTCCAAGTCAGAAAGAGACTAGTAGCAGGCATTTTAAGTCCACCCCCTAAATGAGGGAAAGCGGGGCTGACTGAAAATCACAGTGAAAGTAGAGACTGGCTTCTTTCCACCAAGATCAGATTGTAGCCCTAGCCTAGGCTCCAGCCCCACCTCCGACAGAGAAGAAGCTGAGGGGACCTGCACCAGCCTCTCTGGGTAACTGTGGGCACTTTTGGCTGGCACAGACTGAATAGTCTGACATCTGGGGCTCTACCCCTGCACCCCAAAAGGATAGGAGAGAAGCTGTGTTTCCTTGGCCTCTCTGGGCAACTGCAGGCACTTTCAGCTCACACGAACTGGTTTGCTGAGCACCTTTGATTCTATCTCCAACTTTGACTCCGCCCCCATAGGATAGGACCGGGCTGGTGTTTCCTTAGCCTCTCAGGGCAACTGCAGGCACTTTTGGCCTGCACGAACTCGACTGTTAGGTGCCTGTGGCTCTACCCACAACCCTGATAGTACAAGAGAGGGACTGTGTTTCCCCAGCCTATCTGGGTAACTGCATGTGCTTTCAGACCACACAGACTGAATAGTCAGACACCTGTAGCTCCATCTGCACCCCAAAATAGGATGGGAGGGGAAGTGTGTTTCCTCAGCCTTTCCAGGCAATGGCAGGCACTTCAGGCCTGCATGGCCTGGACTGGTGGGTACCTGTGGATCCACCCCCAACCCCAAATAGGATAAAAAGGGATCTGGTGTTTCCACAGACTTTCTGGGCAATGCCAGGCACTTTTGGCCTACACAGAGTGAACTGTTGGGCCCCTGTAAATTCACCTCCACCCTCCAATAAGATAGGAGGGAGCTGGTATTTCCTCAGCCTTTCCAGGCAACAGCAGGCACTTTCAGCCTGCATGTACTGGAATGTTGGGTGCCTGTGGATCCACCCACACCCCTAATAGGTTTAGGAGTGGGCTGGCATTTCTTCAGCCTCTTTGGGCAATGGCAGGTACTTTTGGCCTAGAGGGACTGAACTGTTGGATGCCTGTGGATCCACCCGCACCACCCAATAGGATAGAGGAGGCTGGTGTTTCCTCAGCATCTACGGGTAACAGCAGGCACTTTTGGCCTACACAGAATGAACTGTTGGGCATCAGTGGTTCCATTCCCACCCCCTAAATGGCAAAAGGAACAGTACTCCCTCAGTCTCTCAAGGCAACTGCAGGCACATTCGACCCACATGGCTTAGATTGTTGGGCACTCCAGTGGGTGGAGTTGAGGGTGGTGGCTGGTGCTACGTCAGTCTACCTGGGTAACTGCCGTCATTTTGGACCCACAGAGCAAGATTGTGGTCCTCACCTGCAGCTCCATCCCCACCCCAGGCAGGGAAGGAAAGGGCATGAAGTTTCATCAGTCTCTCCAGGCAACTACAAACAGTCTTGGCCTGCACAACTTGGATTATTTCACATGGCTGTGGCTCTGTCCCTACTTCTGGCAGAGGAGAAAGGTGGAAAAAGCTTCATTGGTTCCTGGAGCAATGTAGGCAGCTTCAGCCTCCACAGCTTATAGCACCAACTACATCCTCGGCTCTTACTACACAACCAACAAAGGAGAAAGGGCAAGAAAGTGCTAAACTAGTGAGAGAAACTGCACCCAGAATAAATACATCTAGTAAGCCAGATGGCTAGACACCAACAAAACATTATGATCCCTACCAAGATACAGGAAGATATGGCCCAGTTAAGGGAAAAAAGATAAGCCTCTAGATGAAATAAAGGAGTTGAGACAACTAATCATAGATGTTCAAACAACTCTTCTTAATAAATTCAATGAGATGGCTAAAAAGATTAAGGATATTAAGAAGACATTGGGTGAGCACAAAGAATTTGAATGCATACATAGAAAATAGAAGATCTTATGGGGATGAAAGTCACAATAAATGAAATTAAACATATGTTGGAGGCATATAACAGCATATTTGAAGAGGCACAGGGAAGGATCAGTGAGCTTGAAGACATGGCTTCCAAAAGTGAATATACAAAAGAACAGATGAAGAAAAGAATGAAAAAAAAATAGAAGAGGTTCTCAGGGAACTAAATAACAGCAAGAGATGTGTAAGCATACATGTTATGGGTGTCCCAAAGGGAGAAGAGAAGGGAAAAAGAGCAGAAGGAATATTTGAAGAAATAATGGTAGAAAATTTCCCAGCCCTATTGAAAGACATAGATATCCATATCCAAGAATCACAAGGTACTCCCATCCAAATAAATCTGAATAGACCAGCTCAGACACATAGTAGTCAGAATGTCAAATGCCAAAGAAAAGAGAAAATCTTAGAGCAGCAAGAGAAAAGTGATGCATAACGTATAAGGGATATCCAATAAGATTAAGTGCTGATTTCTCATCAGAATCTATAGAGGCAAATAGGGAGTGATATATTTAAGATACTGAAAGAGAAAAACTGCCAGACAAGAATATTATATCTGGCAAGATTATCTCTGAAAATTAAGGGTGAGTTTAGAATATTCACAGATAAACAGAAACTGAGAGAGTTTGTAACCAGAGACTGGCTTTATAGGAAATTCTAAAGGGAATGCTACAGCCTGAAAAGAAAAGACAAGAGAGAGAGGCTTGGAAAAGAGTCTAGAAATGAAGATTATATCAGTAAACAGAATTAAAAGTGTCAAAAGAGTGATGAAAATAAAATTTAACAGATAAAACCCAAAGGTCAAAATAGATGAAATAAGAACTGCTTTTACAGTAATAACACTGAATATTAATGGATTAAACTTCCATCAAAAGACACAGACTGGTGGAATGGACAAGAAAATATGAGCTATCTATATGCTATCTACTAGAGACTCAACTTAGACCCAACAATACCAATAGACTGACAGTGAAAGCCTGGAAAAAGATATTCCATGCATGCAGTAACCAAAATAAAAAAAGCTGGAGTAGCTATACTTATATTGGATGAAACAGACTTTAAAAGCAAAACTGTTATTAGAGACAAGGAAGAACATTATATATTTAAAAACAGGCAATTCACCAGGAAGAAATAACAATTGTAAATGTATATGCACCTAGCCAGGATGCCCCAAGATACATGAGGCAAACACTGGCAAAACTGAAGGGAGAAATAGATATCTCTACAATAATATTTGGAGACTTCAATACAACACTCTCAGCATTGGATAGAACATCTTGACAGAGGATCAATAAAGAAACAGAGAGTTTGAATAATATGATAAATGGACTAAACCTAATAGACATATATAGAACATTGCACCCCAAAACAGCAGGGTATACATTCTTTTTAAGTGTTCATGGATCTTTCTCCAGGAGAAGCCATATGCTGGGTCACAAAGCAGATCTCAATAAATCCAACAAGACTGAAATTATGCAAAGTACTTTCTCTGATCATAATGGAATAAAATGGAAATCTACAAAAGGTGGAAAAAGGGAAAATTCAAAAATGTAATGGAAATTAATCGACACACTCTTAAATAATCAGTAGGTCAAAGAAGAAATTTCAAGAAAAACAATATCTCAAAACAAATGAAAATGAAGACACAACATATCAGAACCTATAGGATGCAGCAAAGGCAGTGCTGAGAGGGAAATTTATAGCCCTCAATGCTTACATTAAAGAAAGAAGAAAGAACTAACATTAATGACCTAACTACACAGCTGGAGGAACTAGAAGAAGAACAGCAAACTAATTCCAAAGCAAATAGAAGGAATGAAATAACAAAAATCAGAGCAGAAATATATGAAATTGAGAACTAAAAAACAATAGAGAGAATTAACAAAACCAAAAGTTGATTCTTTGAGACTTTTAGCTAGACTGACAAAAAAATGAAAAACGCAATATTACTACTGACCCCACAAAAATAAAAGAGACACTGACACCAACAGCTATAGAAAACATTAAACACAGCCTAACTCCTACCCAGATTAACATAAAACCTCACACTAAAAGTCTATTGGGTCCAGTTTCTATTACCTTATATTATCATGTCCAGCTTTCAACAAAAATTACAAGCCATGCTAGAAGGCAAGAGAAAATACAGTCTGAGAGCAGTCTTATATGAAATATACTCAGATATGAAATAAATTTTCTAATTATCAGAGAGGGAATTTAAAATAATTGTGATTGATATGTTAAGAGAGCTAATGGAAAAAGTAGAGTCCATGCAAGAACAGATGGCAATGTAAGCAGAGAGATGGATACACAAGAGGAAATGCTAGAAATCAAACACTGTAATAGAAATAAAGAATGCCTTTTATGAGAATTCATCAATAGATGACATGACCAAGGAAAGATTATGCCATTAGAAACTTCCCAAATTCAAATACAAAGAGAAAAAATAAACCACAAAACAAAACAGGATATTCAAAATCTGTGAGAAAAATTTATAGGTTGCACCAGTATTTGCCATGGAGTCTCTTTAGTCCTTTCAGTTACCTGGTCCTGTAAAATCTTTGTAAAAATATTTTCCCAGAAAGTCAATTGGAGGTCCACAAACTACTTAGAGCCCCTCAAGTTATTCAAATTGGTGAAATCTTTGCACTGGCCAATTGTCATAATCATTTAGGGAGATATAAAATACAAGTTTTGTTGCCACATCAGTACCAAAATCAGAAGCTCCAGGGTTGAACCTGGGAGTTTGTGTTTGTGGAAATTGACCAGGTTGTTCTGATAATTAGTAAAGTTTGGGAACCATTGACCTAAATTTGTCCCAAAGTTCCTTCAAAGGTCTTACATGGCAGGAGCATGTCTTGAGTGCTGGGAGGAAATAGGCCGATCCACATAGGTTAAAAGTATGGTCTTAATGAATCAAAACCACAGAAGCCTTTATGCTACTACTGAGAGTGTGTCGGACATGCTAAAAGTTCTTTCTTTTTCAGAGATACATTTTACTCTCTTTTAAGTTTAAATTGTACCATGATGCTATACATGTGTGTCTGCACATTTTAATTTCCTATTGTGCTGAGATGAGCAAGAAGAGAAGGGACAACTTGAACAATTAAGATTTTGAGAAGCAGTATAGTATAGTACTTAAAAGCCCAGATTTTAGAGCTGACTACAGACTGTCTACTTCAAATCCTAACACTGCTAATTATTGCTATGGGATCCCCAACAACTCTTTATCATCATTGCACCATTCTTCCCTCATCATCAAGATGGGGATAATAGTAACTTATATTGTTGTGAGAAATAAGTTAAAAAGTGTTTTTGAAAGCAGTGGTAATTACTGAGTAATTACACAGTAATTGTGATAATAGCTAAGTGTTAGCTACTTGAATAATTACTGATGCAGCCTTTTCCACACCCAGTCACAACTTCCTTCAGCCCCTACCCACGCACCCCAAATAACCACACTGAACACAGGGGAACAAACTAATTGACCTGGATCCAAAGTACTCTATGCCATACAAGATGCACTTGAAACCAAGTCCAAAGAAACCAGAGGGACAGTGGATAAAATACTAACAAACTCATGAAACAGAAAATATTGGGTCCTTAAGGTCACATGGTAACACTTCTAGTCCTCTCTTAGGAAGAGAGAGTACAAAATCAGGATGGATATAGGCTTCTTGTTTCTAAGACAGGAAAATGTTTTTGTCTATACTCATAGATTGAAAGGAAAAAATCCTCTTTGATCAAAACTTTATTAAAATATTATCCAAGAGAAAGAATTCTGAGCCAGGAATGAGAAAGTAGTCTGTGGGGTTTGAGCAATAAATCTGGATTATAATAACATGAGTTATTTGCATTCCCGACTCTGGCTATAAATTTGAAGTTATAAGAACAACCAAAAGTGAATAATGACAATAGATTATAATTTGCTCTAATTATGTATATCAGTCAGAGGCCTGGCAGGAAACAGATGGCTCACTCAGAAGGTTTAAGTAAAGAGTGTTAATAGTACACAATGAAGAGAAACTATTTACTGAATTATGATATGGTATGGACCCTCCTGCTCAGTGTATTTACTCCATTTAGATGTCTAAATTAGCATTTAATCTAACCTTACAATAGAGGTATGTCTTCTGGGAAGAAATGTTCTAAACAACATGGGTAAAAAGTATAAGATAACTAAATAAAAATCACAGAAAATGGTAGGTTAAGCAAATAATATATCCTTAAAATTCAAAAGAAAATTTTGTACCTAAATTTAAATGATTGTATAAAAATAAAGCTATCATCTTGTTTATAATTTAGGGCCCACAGATCTCAACTAATTTAGGGGAGTTTAGCAGCAAAGAAAAAACTCTTTAAAAGGTAGTATCTGTTTGAAGGGTCCAGGTCTCCCTCAATATGAGACTTTCATGGTAACTCTTACTAATTTACATGGTTTCGTTCCGGCCTTTTTAAGCATGGGGAAACCTCATAGCATTGTTTTCCTGAGGTTACAGACAAGAAAATTCTGCAGTATAGACAAAAACAAGCTTGGATTTTAGAAGCAGGAACTACTAGGTTTGATACATGCTCCAGCACACATTAGGTGTGAGATTTTTGGCAAATTGTTTACAGTCCTCTATCAGTATTTTCCTCTGCAAAAAATGAGAAAATTAGTTTTAGGTTTGTAGTTAGGAGTAAATGAGATAAAGTAACTGAAGAGCTCTATCACAATGCCTAGATCATAGTGTACCTTCAAAAACACTAGTTTCCTTTCTTTCTTCTGCAAATACTTTTTTATCACCTACTTTAGGCCCTCTGACAGGTAGTACGTTTTAGATTGGATGGCTCCGAGTAGATGCTTTATAAGTATACAGGAATATTGGATAGAATTGGGTCTTTGTCCCACAGGAGACTATAAAATGGTGTGGACAAACATGTACACACATTGAAAAACGTGCTCTACAGATGAGTAATGAAGATAGTAAGAGCTGTAGGATATTAGAGCACAGAGTGACCATTGAGAGCTAACATGACGGGAAAACCTTTAAAAAGAGTGGAACAAAAGCTGAGTCTACAATATAGGGAGCATCTGAATACACATACAGGATCAGGAAGATTATTCCAGACCTGAGGAATTTCTTAAGCAAAGGGGCAGAGAAGAGTAAGCAAGGGAAGGTTCTGATGAGTTGAAAAATGAAATGTTAGAAAGGAAGATTCATAACATGGAAAGCAGGGGTAGCTGCGTGGACTAAGTTTTAAGTTGGTTTGAGGCCTCACATGCTTGGATAAGCAGTTTGGATTTTATTCTAAACCACAGGAAAATATTGAAGGCTTTGAAGCATATAAATGGTAGATGAAATAAGTGTTTTAGAAAAGTTAGTCTGGGGCAGAATTGATTGGGCAGAAGTCTAATGTACTAAGGTGTATGCTTGAGGAAGAATAAATTAAAATAGGCATAAATTGAGATTTTGTATGTTTTCTTATTAAGATGTGTTTAAACCTGGTAAGCATTGTTTCTTGTCTATATAAACATATTAGAATGTATCTAATGTCTGAGACATTGGTTAGCTTAGCATTCTCCGAGAATATTTTTCTAGTAACTGGATCTTAGGAGACAGATGGCTCAGAGTACTAAGGCCGAGTAGAACCAGGGAGGAGAGAGACAGCCAAGGGCTTTCCATGATCTTCTTGTTGCAGTGGAATGTTGGGATTCCCTGGACATTGGGAAATTGTGTGAGATTCTGGAAGAGCATGGTCTTTGGCATCAAACAGAGCTTGGCTTCAATTGTGGCGCTATAATTTTCTGGCTGTGCTACCCTGATGTAGTTACTGAACTTCTCTCAATGTCAATTACCACAGGTAAAATTAAAGTAATTATGCCTACTTCTTAGGGTCATTGTGAATATTCAATGAAACATGTAAGTATGCCACAATGCCAGAAGATGTTAAACTGATGTGATTTAGTTCCCTTTGTTGGCAAATGATGGTAGCTAGGGTGTCGAATACTGCCATAATGATGGTTGGCAAATTCTCATGATGACCATTAGTCATTAACTATAGTTTTTTCAAAAAAGAAATATTAACCCCTTAGAAAGAAAAATGCAATTGTAGAGGTCAGAAGAAAGCTCTTGCTATCGCCTTAGACTCCTTTTTCTTTGAATTCATTACCCAGTAATTTATCTCTATTCCAATTAGGTATTTCATGGCTCTAAACTGGCTAGGGAAAGGGCATTGATATAGCCCACAGTACGTAGTTCATATCTTTCCTTATGCAAGGCTTTTTACATCTAGTAGCAGCTGCTTCTCACCACTTCCTTGATTTTGAGGGTAAATTCAGGCTTTTCATTTTACAGATGAGAAACCCAAGGTGTGAGATTAAGTGCTTTGTTATTATCACATAAGGAGATACGAATGTTCAGCTCACTGGGCTGTGAGCCAGAGGCATTTTTTCAGGGACAGAGTATTTGGATATGAATTGTATTTTGTGAAATATGAATTTCAGCACCAAAATACTGCAGTCTTCTCTGTTAACCACTTGTTGAAAGGTAAATCAAATTACTGGACGACTTCATTATCCTCCAGAGCAGAGCAGTCTCAAGTTTATAAGCTTCACGTGGTCATCATATACTGCTTCCAACCACATGGGTGGGGCTTTAAAGATATTTGGTGTTCTTATAACCTATTATGTGAAGCCAAATTTAATCAGAATGCCAGTCACAAAAATGAATTATGACCTTACTGATCTAATTTGAGTCCAAGTTGTTCATTGACTAAGTGAGAATGAGTTGATATGTATGGATTTTTCCCTCAGAAATATTACCAATTCCTATTATGCCCAAGCAACCCTGAATTGATGTGGGCATGGAAAGTAACAAAGCGTAGTTAGGCTTGATAGAAAAAGCTATGTCCCTACAAATACTGAGAATGTTTTTGCAAGCTTTGAACACTAGGTGGCAGAAGTGCTCTTGTTTACTATTTGCTGAGTGGTCTGGGAGAGCAACACTATTCTGACAGCAATGATGAGCTCTCTTAATTAAATACTCACTCATTCAATTGAAGGCCACACAGGAAGTTCTGATCGAAAAAGACATGTACTTTGCAATCCACAGGGAACTTGTTTCTACAATATCGATGGCTTGGCTAGGGATGCTTTATATGAGGCCTGCCTATTCATTTCAGTAATGCAGTGGAGTCTTCCAGGGCTATAGCTGCTCTTTCACCAATGGTGAGTATTTGGAGAAAAATGATATATGTATTTAAACTTTGACAGAGCATCATGTTTGCTACTGAAAATTCTTTGTGTAGGAGTCATGGTGCCCAAGAAAAGGCAGACAAAAAAGACAGTATTTTTACATTTTTTCCCTCACTCAAGATTGAGGACAGAGATATGGTTTACTGTACATCAGAGAAATTTAGTTACAGAATGGACCTCAGTAATGATATGATGTGATAACCTAATGATATGTAGCCTAAGTGGTATTCAGTAATAATCATGCCTCAATATCATCTGTGTTGCTTAGGAAAAAAAAAATCATGACCCTGGGTACTACCCCAGGTATACTTAGAATCCCTGGAGGGGGGCACAGCTATGGACACAGGTATTTGAAATGCTGTTTAGAGATGATTCTGGAGTGCAGACTTTCACCTGTACGTAACATTTGTAAATTTGGAATCAGAACCAGCCCCACATGTGTTAGCTGGTAACTAAAGCCAAGAAGACAAATGGCTCAGGGTACTAAGCATGCAGGATTTCAGGAGCACTCACAGGGCCCAGGCTCCAAATCCATTCTCTCCCTCAGCCCAATGGGAGATCTGAAAGTGTCCTCACTGCTCAGTCCTCTGCGCCAGAGACTCCTGGGATAAAGTGTAACTGTCGTATGGAATGTAAGCCACCAACAGACTTTAGCTTTGGCGCTTCAAATAGTTTAAAAGATTTTCAATAAAGTACTGACTTATAGCTCTGAATTTACCAGGGTTGAGAAAGGTTTTGGATCCCAAGTGCTCTTGAGAAAGACAGGCCTGGGTACAGCCTGGTTCTGAAGTCAACGTCACTCAGAGGCAATGTGGGAACAGTGGTGGTGGTGCTGTCAGGAAGAAGAAGGCTCTTGAGGGTTTTGGAGTGTGTTGTAAAGAGTAAAGATCTTTATATGATAGGTGCAGCAAGGAAGAGTAACGCCGGAAATGTAGACAAGAAAAGTTTATTAGAAGTGGCAGGCCTCATAGGGTCACACAGGAAATACGTCAGGAGCTCAGGAGCTTTGGCTCAACAAAGCCGACAGGGAACAAAAGGTTACAGTGGACCTGGGGAAGGTACTTTCATAGAGTTTTAGGGATGGAGCTGTAGCAGCTGGTCAAGCAAGAGTGGGGATTGGGGGGTTTGTATCTGACTTTCGTGATGCTGGAGGAGGGGGAGAAGCTGTTTATCTTATATAAGCAGGTGTCAGGGGTTGTCACTGAGGGACCTAACACAGGGTCTGAGATGCTGAGGCAACAGGACAGTGTAAAAAGCCCCTATTTTAATTTAATTCACTGCATGGAGGATCCTCAAAGCAGTCTTTGTCAACATTGCCTTGAGCTAGCCAGGGTCTCTGCTCAGTAAGGAGAAGTCAATTATGAAGGTATAAGGAATAGAGAAGCTAAGTCCTGTGGTTTCAAATGGCATATGCAATCCCTGAGCAGTCAACAAGTGCAAGGCTAGGTCTCAGCCTGAGCCCGTCTTCTCTTTATGGGCTGGTCCTGGAGTTTAAGAGGTTGGTGCTGAGATTGTTTTAAAACACTGCAATAGAAGGTTAAAAGGTGAACAGTTCTATCAACCAGTCCAATGTGTGTGAACACAATCTGCTTGATCATACTTCTCCCTTTAAATTGATCTGTTATTTTAGGCACAGCTTAAATTACCACTCAATTTAAATAAATTGTGCCTAACAACTAGTCGCTTCAGTGGAAAAAATCAATTGAACTTACAATTTGGCGACAGAAAGTACCAAAAAATCCTCTGATTGGCCTAGATTTTACATTTTAAGTACATGTGTTGGCAAGGCAGCCTTAGCTAGCTTCAGTTATTGAAAAATAGCCAGAGAGGTAGCATTTTCCATTTTTAGGGAACATCTCATTTAATATTTCTGAATTAGCCAACCACCCCTCCGGTGTTTCATTATATTTTATCAGAATCTTTCTCTGTTTACATCTTTAGTAACACGTCCTTTATTATAGCCCCAAGGAAAGCAAACACTGAATTCGAGAAATACAATAAACCTCTATGCCAAGAACAGCTCATATTCTCTGTTTAATCAATGTCGTAAAGTACATGCTTCAGAAAACAGTCTTGTTCAGGCTTCCAGTGATCTTAATCTAATTCCTAATTAAAGGTTAGATTTCAGAAACAATAAGGAACATAAAATGTACAGGAAAGATTTTTCACCAAGGCAGAATTCACGTTTTCACAGCAGCCTGGGTCTTTTAAGTTTTGCAGGCTGCAACAATGGAGTGTGCTGGGTTGGAGCGACCCTCCTCATGCACCGATATTCTAATTCTAAACTTCTACTGAACCATAAAGAAAAGTGCATTTCCCAGACTGGATTTTCACTTTGCAAGCATTTATGGAGACTGCAATTATTTCACAGGGGGGAACCTGTCATATTCCATTGGAAGTTAGTCAATCATTTATAGCTTTAACTTGGAAATGAAGTTGTTGGCAACATGTAACTATATTTGACATCTGTGTTGAATAATGTTCTCCCTCACAGTCACAGGAAACATTGTTCGGCATTTGTACTTCTTATTCTCACTGGATGAGAGCAAAATGGCTCATTGAGTGGAACGTGCTGTCCTTCAACTCTGGCTTGTAGGTTTATTAGGCCAGGCTGTTTTTATGGTAGAGTATAGTCACTGAAAGTTTAAAATCATCAGCATCAACAGCTTTTGGTATGCAGATTATGGGCACACCTATCTATTATAGTTAATGATTTGCTTGTTTGTACTAAAAGCAAAGATTTACTTTATTGCAGGAAAAAAACATATTTTTCTTAGTTTTTAAAAAAATTTTTATTAAGTAACCAATTATACATAAATAAGATAACATGGCCATTTGTTGTATGTTAATGATTGATTGGATAAAAGAGTTCTTTGCTTTTGACCTTCACAAGAAAAAATCCTCCTGCTAAACCATACTTTCGAAAACTGCCTAAAATACCACATTTGATAGAAAAGATTAATGCATCTGCATAACGGCGCTTTGGTTTTGCCTGGTGAGTGTGAAAGCTTTTAACTTTAGTGTCAATAAATCAGTTTGCCAAATTTGTAGTCAATGTCCCTGGATTGCACTGAAAGCTATGTGAAAGTCCAATTCATCCTGCATTCTCAGGTAATTGAATCACTCCATTGCCTGGTTTGAGCAGTAGTGATCAGCCAACAGGATGATAATCACCAACATAATTTGACTTGGAAGTAGGAAAGGTAGTGAAGAGCTCTAGCTCTCTCTCCTTTCAATCATCCTTAAATCATAGCATTGCTTGTCCTTAGAATTAATTTGTGTTTAGTCAGATCACAAGTCTCTTATGAATTTCAGTTAGCAGTTAAAAATTGATGTCTCAGTTTTGACCTTCAGAAAGGTTTTGTTGAGCCTGCAAACACTTTAAAAGTTTTTTTGTTGTTGTTTTTCAATTTTAATTACTGGTAATTCTCAACAGTTAAAATTCTGATATTTCTAATAAAATCCGTATTTCTGGCTTCTTTCAAGTAAATGAAAGATCTGGCAACATTGGCTCTGCATTTTCACAGACAACAGTTGCTTGGAGCTGAATAGCATCCGCCACATTTAAACACAGTAAGAGTTCTCTAGTCTGCCACATTCTCCTCCCTTTCCTAATATTTTATTCTAATGAGATTGTTAGTTGCAATTTATTATGATGCTTGCACTGTTGCTCTTGTTATAGTAGAGTTAAAAGGAAAATAAACCCTTTCTTTAAAAAATTTCTCCATCAAAAGTGGGAAAATGAAAGTCAGAGTGAGAGGGTCATATGTTTTCAGAAATAGTCATGGGATTTTTCCATGAAATCCATTTCTCCTGGGTTCCTTCCTTCAGCTCACGGAACAGAAATGTCACCACCCAAAAGCAGCTCCTGTCCTCTGTGTTCTGTGTCTCCAAGCTTCTTCCTATTCAGTTTGTAGCTATTTGTGACACCTTATTAGGGATGCGGTTGTGCCTCCCAATTACAGGAGGTACTGATGACAGCTGTCAAACTTCTCCTGGTGTGCTTACTTTTCTTCTGTTTAAACTTCTATCTTGACAAAGATAACCTGTGATTTTTCACCCTGTTGTAGAAAAATTAGGACGACTCTTTCACAAATTACAACTAATAGAAATTTTGACAATTTTCTCTCCACCTCTGCAATATTTTATGATTCTTTAACTTATTTCTGATTTCAATGAACCATATTATGATGATATAGAACCTGGAACCAACTAGACTTTCTCTTCCAGTTCAAATTTTGTGGAGGGCCTGAGTTCAGCAAAAGGAGAAAAAGGGCACAATTGTAATCAGAGAAAAATGATGCTTTTGCAATTTTTAAGGACCATATGGTGTAGGAGGTTGAGATAAAGTGGTATTTGAAAAAACATTCCAGTTAAGGCACTCCCAAGTTTTCAAAGGGAATATATATTGCCAGAGTGAAATGATGGTTGATGGATCATTTTTCTTTATTCTGTGCGCTTGGCCCCCAAACACTAAGTAGAACTCTGGTGCATATGGAGAAATGATCTTGCTTATACCAAATGCCGACTTGGGAGATCTTAACAATGCACTATATGTAATATTATCCACTCCTTTCCCCCCAGCCCACCTCTGAGTTTCAGATCCTGCTTTAATGGCAAGGGTCAGAGACAACTAGAAAAAGGAACAGCAGGAGCAATCAGGCCCTTTTTTTTTTTTCACTAGCCAAGTGGGATGAAGTAGGTATAAAAAGGGTGAAGGCAGCCAAGTGACACAGAGGTGACTAGATTCTTAGCCCATCCCTATCTTACTTCTGAGGCTTCATGGAAAGAAGGGTACAGAAGACAGAACATATATTTACGCACATGATCTTAATATTTAACTCTCTTGAGGAATACATATCCAGGGATAGTGGTCCAATATACAGACAAATTCCTCCTTCCTGAGGATGGAGTGCGTGTAGGCTCTGCAAAAAAAAAAAAAAAATTTTAAGGGTATATATTTACATATGCATTTATGCACAGAGAAGTTCATTAGATGTATACATAAATGTAGATAAGCTCATTATGTATTTGTGTGTATCATATGAAAGTAAAACCTGCATGTGTTATATGAACTTTACTGATATAAAGGATGTATAGCACAGAATTTATCAGCAATAATAAAATACACCATACTCTCCACTGTAAGTTCCACATTGCCAATTGATTATTAGAAAAGGATTTCATAGATTTTTGCCAAACTCGTGTATCCATAGCCAAACTATTGTTGCAATTGATGAATGAGTGCAGTTCTAACACGAATGTAAGGAGTAAGAAAGAAGTGAAACAATAAGAATATGTCATAACTCACTCATTCACTAATGAAGTGGATTACTTTGCTTAATTGGAATGTAGTTTTTTTGTGCTATCAACAATCTCACCGCTATAGACAGAACACATTTTTTATTTTAATCTGCAATATTTACATCTTCTCCTTCATTTTCTTAGTTTTAAACAGTCAGCAAAATGATAAATCAAGCTTTGATTTTCAGCATTTACTAACTTCTGTGATATAAATCTTCCTATCATGCCTGATATCAAGTTACCAATATGGCATCAGTGAAGATGGAGTCAAGAAGAGATGTACAACAGCAAACCATTATATAGCATTTCTACCACACACAAATACAATAGCTGTAATTAACCTCAAGAGCATAGATAATAGTATCTAATTAGGTGGTAATGACTTTTGAGTATTTTTCACATTAGTTTTTAATATAATTTATTTAATTGCAAATTATGTAATTAAATTTTTAATAATGACCATGTTTATCAACCAGCTCATAAAATTCCTGAAAATTAGATATCAGCTCTTGTGAGTCCTCTGAGCCAGCTTCCACTCACCACTGAGTGGGATAAGAAGCCCTTGAGAGCATGAGAGAAACCTGGACTCCACTTTCCTGGACCTCTGGTTCAATCCCTGTCCCTGTGCTTTTTATATGTGAGATGGGCAGGTTAGTTCCTTGAGGTTTTCATGAATATCTGATGTTGCTATGGAAGCCATTTAAAAACTAATCCCAAAGCTTAACTATCTACTAACCAAGAAATCACTCATTCTCTATTTTTTTTTCCCTTGAAATTTGTTCAGCTGTGTTTTATCTGAGGCAAAATAGTGTTCTCGTTAATAATATTGGCCCTGGATTGAGAGTTACCAATAACTATTGAAGTTGACTTTCAGTAAGCTGTTTGATTTCTCTGAGCCATAGTTTTCACATCTTTATAACCATATGCCTGCAGTCAGGATGTAGTGGCAGCCTGGCTGATAGCACTCAGCACAGAACCTGGCACTTTGTAAGCAAGCACATGGTCAATGCCAGATTTTACTCTCTACCCTTCCCTTCTTGCCTCACCTCCTCAAACCCAGCCCACCAATCACCATACTACATGCAGTATTAAGCAGGAAGGACATGCTGATGACATCAAAGGTGGTTATCTAATATTTACTAAGTACTTATCATGGGCTATGCACTTTTCAGGGATCATTTCTTTCAATTTGTATACTAACACTATGATGTAGATACTGTCAGTATACAAATTTCAAAGGTGGGGAACCCAAGGTTCAGAGGCATTAAGTAAATTGCTAAAACTTTTGAATGCTGAAAAATGAAGGAACAAACCTTGCCTTTTAGATTTTGCAGCCCACAGTCTTATAAACCATTTTATAAAGATATGATGTAAAATACCCAACTGAACAATATGAATCCTCTTTTTATGCCAAGTTCGTGCTCCAACTCTGAAATTAAAATTATAATAAAATGTATCTCCTATATCTTTATAGACACAGAAAAATTGAAGTTCCATAATATGCACAAAAGCCACTCCCTGTCCCTATTTCATGTTAGTTGGCTCAATGTCAGGTGGCAATGTCTTGTCAGGAATCTGCGTTCCTTCTCTAGAAATCTTAGCCTAGGGTATCTGTCCTTGGGACTGATTTTGCTCCTTTAGCATCATTAAGTATCTCTGAAATTGAAGAAAACCTAACTCCAAATCTCTTACACATTTTACTTTTCCTAAACCTCAGCAGATAAACACATATATAAGAAATTTAGCTCCAGATAATTTTGAAGCAGCAACTCCCAAATTAATAAACAGTTTGCTTATACAGTAGCATTTCTCAAGCAAAAGCATTAGTCATAGAGAATAGCACATACTTTGATCTAGATCTTTTTTCTTGCTATGATCCAAAGACTTTGCCAGAATTTTATTTTAGAGAAAAATGATATATAGAGGAATCAGAAGAGAGCAAAAGAAAATATATACTTTTGTTTCTTTCAGCTTTGCCAATGTAATAATTTTCAAGAGTTTAGGACCTGTGAATTGAAATTTGGGAGAAATCCTCATCAGGAAATTAATAAGTGGGGTTTGAGAGGTTGGGAGAATCCCATGAATACAAAGAGTGCTCTTCGAAAGTGGTATCTAAAATGTTGTCTTTGTTTAAAACTCTGCTATAGTGGAATTGACAATCATCAGAACTTCCCTGCTCTACGTCTTCTTTTTGGTCTTCATTTTTTATACGTAAAACCTCTCTCCTCTTTACTTCCTCTTTGACAGGCGTTCTCTCTGGCATTCCAGTGTTAAATTGAGAGAATCTCCACCAGGAATGAAGTTTAAAGGAGGCACCTCTCCAGAAAGAGTTCACAGGCTTTCTTGGTGCTAACTCCTGCTCCAGAATTAAGACTGTGAATTCTTTCTCCCAGAGTATATTATAAAGATATGCTTACTTTATTTATGTCTATTCATTAATCCAGATTGTTTTCCTATTTCCTCCACTCTAAGCACTGTCCTTGGTTCAGTTTTGGATTCCATCTGATCTATAAACATGTTTACTGTTCAAAACCTGGAATTTGTGGCCTCGGTTTTTTACAGTCAAAAAATTATGAGCAGACCTTCTTTCAGGAGAGAGCAAACCCCTAGAGCTGTTCTGAACTCTTTAGCCTTCAGGAAGGAAGGCCATCCGAAGACGGAATGCACTATTTTGCGCTGGGTTGGGTGGTGCAGGATTGACAGATGGGTAGATTGGGAAGGGTGGGTTAGAAGGTCCAGGATATTGGGGGGAAGGGTTGGGAAAGGGAGCAAGTGAACACTGGGAATTTGTGGGTATATGGTTGAAAATACAGAGGTGGGAATGCTCTTGTGGCAATATGACAAGGCAGTGTCACTGGTTTAGGGTGGTGGTTGGTGGGGGGGGCATTTGGGACAGGGTGCGCCTGGAGCAGTCTTCTAGGGAGTGTGTGAGTGTTCATTCTGTCATAATGTGTTGTATCAATGGGTGGAGACCACATAATGAGCAGGAAGGAGTTGGACTCCCATCTGGGAGGACCGATTTGTTCAGAAATAGACAGGCGGGAGTCTCTCAAGAGCAAGGGCAGTTCCTCATAGCAGAGGACAAACCAGTGTGTCAAGACCTCTTGTTACATGTAACCATGAATCTTGCCATCCGATGAGTCAAGCCAGGAGGTCGTCGTGGGCCCCGGGGGGATGGGGTGGGAAGAATAGAATAGATCAAACAGGGGGTATTTAGTGGTAAATAGAAATGTTCTTCATTACCATACAGTAATGGACACAGGACATGGTAAATATCATCAAGATTTATAAAAGTGTATGGTCTAAAATGTAAACCATAGTGTTATCCATTGACAATGTTTAGTAGCTATGTTTCACTATTGTATATCAGTTATAACAATGCTACCATCCACATATAAAAAGGTATTAATATGGGGGAAGGAAAAGGGGAGGATGTTGGGTATATGAGAGTCTCCTGTATTCTGTGTGTGACTTTGCTGTGACCTGAAACTTCTTTAAAAACAAAATGAAAAATAGTGAGACACTGGGGAATGAGAGGGGGAAGGTGCCATGGTACAGACTTGACACCAGATATTGCAGTGATGAAAGGCAAAAGGTCAAAAAAAATTTTTTATATGTATTTTTCATTTTTTTAATATCCCAATCTTTCATTTTATTTTTAGTTTTTTTTAATTTTTGTGTATTTTATCTCTTACATTTAAACTTATCATTATTTCATTTTCCTATTAAATGTATTCAGCTATTGTAATGGCTTCATCTTTGAAGAAGCTTTGGGTCACAGAAGGGTTACAACCTGGGTGGGGAAGGATTGTTGTTGTGGGGTATCAGGGATGGGGGATGCATGGGAAGAAGTTCACCTGAGCATAAATATAAGGTATACACAAATGTTCAAATGTTCATGGGGCATTGTCACAGTGGGTGGAGAATCACCCAGTAAATGAGAGAATATTGAATTCCTATCCTGGAGACCTCTGCCACATTCTCTAAGGGAGCAGCAACAGTCCCCCAAGTGCAGGGGCAGTGACTGGCAAAGGAGGATAATCCACTGATGGGCCCTTGATATGATGACTAGCCTTATGAGTCTTTGCTCTTGAAATTGAAACTTAGCCTATTGTTATTGGATGCCTAAGGGTTGCCTCCTGAGAGCCTCCTTGTTGATCAAATGTGGCCTCTCTCTAAGCCAAACTCAGCATATGAATGCATTACCTTCCTCCCAGCATGGGACATGACTCCCAGGGATGAGCCTCCCGGGCACCGAGGGATTGCTACCAAGTGCCAACTGGCAATGCTACTGGAAAAAGACTTTGAATAAAAGGGGGAAAGGTAAAGACAAATGAGTTTATATGGCTAAGAGACTTCAAAATGAGTCGGGAAGTCATCCCAGAGGTAACGCTTATGCACATCTCAGTAGGATCTCATAGAATTCCAAAGTGGATATCACCCTAAATAGTGGGACTCCTGAGGGCTCTGGAGACACCCAGGTCCTATGTCAGGGCAGATAGCTCTGGAGTTTGGTGCCTTGCCAGTGGGCCCTACTTTGGAGTTTGCGCTCCTGAGAGTGACAGAGTTGGACTCAACATGTCTTCCCTGCACATGGCTCATCGGTCCCTTCTATTCAAACCTATACTTGGTGCTGGAGTTTGTAGGTGTACGTCCAGAGACTTGAGACTTTGGACTGTCCATGTGCCAGCTGTCCCAGAACCTCGGTGGAGCAGCAACTCCTACTCTACAGCTCATTGGACTCACCCAGGACAACTGGCAGGGAGATGATGATGGACAACAGCCATCCCAGAGAATGGAGAGAGTCTGCAGCTGCAGGCAGGATAATCCCATGCATCTTCCCCATGGGATATATGACCCCTCTCAATTGGAGGTGGAGTGGACATCACCATCCCAGACTCCTCAGGATTGGGGGAAGAGCTATGGACTAGAGTGGACTTACTGGTCTTCTACTATAGACATATTGTGATTCAAGCAATGGACCAAATTACAACATAGATGTGGAGCCAGTGGCCACTGGAGGCTCTGGGGGCAGGGAGAGGGAAAAGCAGTCGTAATACAGGGGCTTTTTCGGGACTTGGGAATTGTCCTGAGTGACATTGCATTGACAGATATAGGCCATTTTATATTATCATATAACATGCAGAACTGTGTGGGAGAGAGTGCAGTCTACAATGTGAACTATGGTCCATGCTTAATGGCAAAGCCCCAGGATGTGTTTATCAATTGCAATTAATGTGCCACACTAATGAAGGATGTTTATGTGGGAGGTTGTGGGAGGTGGAGCATATGGGAATCCCTATATTTTTTATATCTCTTTTAAAAAGATATAAATATATATCTTTTATAAGGTTTGATATAAATATAAAAATAAATAAAGAAATAAATAATGTAGGCGATCTCAACTCTGGCTGCGCATTAGAATCACCTGGTGAGTTTTCAAGATTGCCTACATTGAATCCTCCCAAAATATCCATTCTGGAGCCCAGGCAGCAATAGTTTTTAAAAGAACCTTGGGTGATTCTAATTATAGCTAATATGGAAAATTCATATTAATGGATCAAGGGATCTTATGTGTCTCATATAACACATTTGCATATGAGTAGAGACACACAACCTCTAAACCCAAAGAAAGATTCTGGAATAGGATTGTCAAGATTAAGGTGAATTATTTACCAGCCTTGGGGTTGGAGGGGTAAGGGGTTAGGGGTTGAGACTTCTTCAAATCATACCAGCAGGAGATACACAGAAAAATATGTGGTGACAAAACTGGAGCTAGCTCCTGGCTCCTCTATACTTTTTATGGGAATTAATTCAATAGAAGAGGATAAGAGAGAAATAATTGGCCAGGTATGTAATCAAATTTGCTGTGTGAAGGAAAATTTTAAAGCCATTTCCAGTAGCACAGACAACTGTGCTTTTCTGTGATTGTGACCACTTTCTTTGTCTTCCTGAATAAGTTTAAATGTGAGTGTTACCATAAAAATAGTTAAGTATTTCTGACACTTTAGCCATAGGCAGGAGGTTTCCAAAATATTCCAAATTCCCCATTTCTCAATGTTGCTACTTAATTGTTTTCTTTCTTTGGCTCTTGTATGTATAAACAGTGTCACTAATGAAATGTGACCTTGTTGGGACCTTTACTGACCCTTGCAGATAACCATCAAGTGAGGACGTCATAATTGAGACTTTCAGCATGACCATCATGTCTCCCATAGAATCTTGTTTTTGCTTCTTCTCTCATTGCTAATTGTATTAGTCAGGGTTCTCCAGAGAAAAAGAACCAATAGGATATATATGTAAATATTAAGAGATTTATTATATAAAATAATAGGAATTGGCTCTTGTGACCATAGGGATTGGCAAGTCCAAGTTCCATAGGGGAGGCCGCAAGTTGAAAACTCCATGAAGGTGATATTGAGTTCCCCAGGAGAAGCTGACTAAAGTAGAGATGAAAATTCTTTTTTCTGACTTAGCTCTCCCTTTACGCAATCTCCTTTGTTGATTGTAGATGCAATCAGCCATAGATGCAATCAACTGATTAATGACTTAGGTCTATCTACAAAATACCCTCACAGTAATAGTGTGGCTAGTGCTTGCTTGACCAAATAACTGGACACCATGACCTTGCCAAGTTGACACATGAAATTAACCATCACAATAATTATTTTATTTTTATATCTCCCCAAATTGACTATGAGCTGCCAGATATAGGGATATCTTATTCATGCAGTCATCGAGTCATTTATAATATTGTATGTGTATGGGCCTTTACTGATCTATAAGTCTCCTTTACTAGAATGAAAGGTCCATCAGGGAAAACCATAGTTTTTGTTGTTGTTTGTTGTTGTTGTTGTTGTTGTTCACTGTTGTATCATTGGAAACTAGTTTGTTCTTGACACACCTTAATTTGTAAGGCCTCACACATTTGTTAAATGAAGGATTAAAGCATCAGTTCTGGATCTGGCTTGCTTGTTCTTTTATAAACCAACAACATTAGTTGCACAATTTATATCACTCAACCATCCATTTCCTTTCATCTTTATTTATTTAAGATAATTGCATTGCAGACATTCTTTGTTTATTCCACTACATAGTGACTTCCTTCCCCTCTGAGAAGGATTTTCTAACATGTTGTAATGTAATTCTAGAACTATAAAGTAAAGTCAGATCTACTACTCTATATGGCATTCAATATTATGTGATCCTTCTATGTAAAGTCCATACTGGTATTGTATAAGCAGTTATCAGCCAAGGGTTGGAATTAAAAGTAGTTGGGTAAAAAAATCCCTTAAGGAACAGTATGACACAATAACAGTGACCATAATATTCATATACAGTGAACGTATGTCACACCATCTTATCCATGCAGGTTTCCAAATGTTTTCCTTGTTCTAGGATGAGATGTACTTTACCTCCTCTCACCCAAACCTTCAAATTTCCTTCAATCAGAAGCAAATCTCACTTTAATGGAGACCTTCAGTAGGGTAGTTAATTGCCTTCCTATCACTGATGAAACTAGTATTTTCCAATATAGTAGAACCAATGGTATAAACTATAACTTGATGGAGTTTTCAACTTAGCATTCCAGGACATCTCTTGTCTTGTCCTCTTGGCTGAACTGAATATGAAGTTAGGTTTAGAAAAATAAAAAAGTCCTTTAGTCTAGGGGAAATTTTGTGCTTTCATGAATTCTTTGCATTGTTTAGAGCACAAACTTCCACATTATCTGATTCCGATTATATGGAAGCTCTGTGCCTTTCAAAGCTATTTTATTTATTTTTTAATAATTAAAAAAAATTTTAAAGATACTTAGATTAATTACATAAATGTTACACACAAAAATAGAGATTCCCATATGCCCACTCCCCACACCTCCCACACCCTTCCACATAAACATCCTTCATTAGTGTGGCACATTAATTGCAATTGATAAACACATCCTGGGGCTTTGCCATTAAGCTTGCACCATAGTTCACATTGTAGACCACACTCTCTCCCATACAGTTCTGCATGTTATGTGATGATATAAAATGGCCTATATCTATCATTGCAATGTCATTCAGGACGATTCCCAAGTCCCGAAAATGCCCCTGTATTACAGCTGTTTTTCCCTCTCCCTGCCCCCAGAGCCTCCAGGAGTCACTGGCTCCACATCAATGTTGTAATTTCTTCCATTGCTAGAGTCACAGTATGTCTATAGTAGAATGCCAGTAAGTCCACTGTAGTCCACAGTTCTTTCCCCAATCCTGAGGATTCTGGGATGGTGATGTCCACTCTACCTCTAATTGGGAGGGGGCTTATATCCCATGGGGAAGATGGACGGGACTATCTTACTTGCAGTTGCATACTCTCTCTGTTCCTTGGGATGGTCGTTGTCCATCATCATCTCCTTGTTAGTTGTCCTGGGTGAGTCCAAAGAGCTGTAGAGTAGGTGTTGCAAGTCCGCTGAGGTTCTGGGCCCAGCTGGCACATGGCCAGCCCAAAGACTCAGTCTCTTGGACATACACCTACAAACTTTTGTTTTGGCTTCTTTGTGTCTCTGACCCTTACTCTTCTGGGAGTTGGGAAGCAGTGTCCTGGTTTGCTATGCCCAAAGCAGGTCCCCATGGCAGCCTCTGGCTTTTTCTTTGTTGTTTTAGTGAGAGCTAAGAATTATATGTCTAACCCATCGGCCATGTTCCCACAAACCCCCCTCCAAAGCTATTTTAGACTTCTACAAATTATAGATAGCATGCAAATAACCCTTGTCCATAGTCAAGCAAACAAATTTTGGCAAGTGGAGGGGTAACTATCCCCTCTGTGGAAAGCCAGTTTTGCATCTATTTGCAAATTCTTGTCAATATGCATGATTTATAAATGTATCTATTCTTTGAAGTCTCCTTTGAACTGTTTGTAAAATTGCCTGGTTAATTCATTTAATAATGAGTTAAATAAAATAAATGCATGTGTTCATTTTAGATCTGTAGAGAGCCATAATTTTACCTTTTTTTTTTTTTTTGAAAATTCTCCTTTAATAACCCCAGTGTCTCATGAATGGTCCTAGAGGAGCCATCTCTTTCCTTTCACTGTATTCCATTTCATTCACCACCATTTAGAATCAAGAATAACTCTCCATTTCTTTTGCCCTGAGGACAAATTACATTTTGAGTGAAGAGTACCAATGACTTTATAATTAATCCTCTAAAACTCAGCTGTGGCATGTTTAATGAATAATAGTAGCAAAGAATAGGGCAAATGGAGATGTTACTCTTGGTAGCATGTAAAGCTTAGGAAGTAAGGCAAACATTTTAGATATTAAACAAATGCTTAGAAATGGCAATGTCATTAATTAGGGAGTTAATTTATATATACAGCTTTATAACGTTATGAGCCACAAGGTAAAATCAACTATTTTACTGTAAGATTCCTTATTGCTTTTAAATGCAAAAGACCAATTATTAACAGGATTCTTCTTTACAGCAGAGCACTCTATAAGTTTAATTTAGAGAGGGTTAATAGAATTACACATCTTCCTTATAAATGCCATTTATTTTATGCCAGTCAAGGCTACATTTATGGTGAAAAAAGATAATGGTCTTTTAAAATAGTAAAAATATGGACATCCAATGGCTAAATATTGATGAATTTTTAAATGTATCCAATCATCCAATTTTCCAGGAGAGAAGCCAGAGCCTGGAGAGATTACTCTTTGGGGTTTCCTAATAAAATTGCTTATCTCTCTGTATTTATTTGTGTTGTGAGTGTTAAGACAATCTTTTCCCATAGGAAATAAAGAAGAACAGAGTTAGAGAGCTCATTTATGTTCAGAATGTAATTATTCAGACCACGCTTAAAAACATTGTTCTGGTGGAATTCCTTGGGAATAGCTTTCTGAGTGCATTTTAAGAGAAGCCTACTTGGTCTTCACCAGACAATTCATCTCCATGACAATTCCTTGGCTCTGCATCAGTTGAAGTTAGGAAAAGTACTTGAATGATGGGGGCTGCTGAAAATTGGTTGGGAATTTTCAAAACTACATTTAAAAAAATTCATTTCTTCTCTCTGCTCCTCAGTTTTCTCATTCATAAAATAAGATGGTATTTGAGATAATTCTTAAGATCCTTTAAAATTCCATTATTCTAGGATTGTATATTTTGGAATTTGACAACCCATTTTAATCTCCTATGTTTTGAAGTTTCCTCAAATGATTACAAAGGACTAGATAAGAAATATTGCCTAAAGATGATAAGATCATTAAAGAACACATGGGCTCCTGAAGGGATAGAAGAAAAATGAGTGAATTGGTATAGGAGAAGGAAGAACTAATCTTCTTTATTACTTTTTAAAATCCTTTTGCAACAAAGGTTTGTCACAAAGACTGCTGGTGAGGAAAATGAATGAGTGAAACAAGAGCCTATCTGTGCCAGAGCTGGTGATTATTATTGTGACTAAGAAATTAATGCTTTTGCCAGTCATTTATTGTCCAAAGAAACAAAACAAAACTGACAGCAACAAAATCAAAACCCCAAATCCCCAAATTGTTCACCCTTCCAGCAAGTAACTTTCTAATCTTAGAAAACATATTTGTTTCTTTGGTGACAGCACTAATGAAAGACAGACTTTTGCTTGCTGCTTAGAACATTGTAAGATTAGTCAGTGACTACAGCAGAGGTGTTTCTGTTTGATCCTAGTTTGGCTTATCTTTAATAAAAACAAAAACAAACAGAAAACATGTCAAACATAATGACACATTTATTGTGAACATTTGGAAATAGGGATGATCAAGAACAAGAAAATAAAATTTACTCATTATTCTACATTATATGTAGAATAAAATTTACTCATTATTCTGTTATATGTTGATGCCTATTAAATAAATTGTTATTTGTAAAAAAAAAAGATCACATTGTGCTTAAATACATACAGATTTGTAACTTCTTTTTCTATTCCTTGTAGC
>JAQZBX010010798.1:0-21274 GCA_029593785.1 Cabassous unicinctus
AAAAAAAAAAAAAAAAAAAGCCATCATCTTTCCTGACCAAAGATAAAATTGAGATAGCCTGGATATGAAAAAATGACTGAAGGAGAAAAAGAAAACATAGGTAACATATTTTCAAAGCTCTTCACTCTTTTGAAGATAGGTCAAAAAGACTTGGAATGAATTCTATGTCTATCTTAAGAAGCAGTTTTTACCATTTGATATCAAAGGTTTTTTGCTTGAAATGCCAAGAATAAGATAACACATGCATTTTCTCTATTTTATAGAATATTATTGGAAAAATACAGTGGAAATGGTTCTCTTTGTATTAGAGTTGTTTGCATACATACTGAAATAAAGGAAACATATAGCATAATGTACCATATCATAATATACCATAAAATCATAATACAACAATATAATATGACATATATGGTCTTTAAAATAACATTTTGTTGTGTAAATTAGTAGCTCTTAATAAAAACATGGAAATTTAGTTGCTTTCTAAAGTTAAGGACCTATGCTTATATCTTTTTAGAAAAGAGATTTTAGTGTCTTTAGAAATAGAAATAAATTTGATAGATGCAATATCTGGATTAATTCCATGGGCTTATTCTTATTTTCATGGTCTTAAAAATATTTTTACTGAAACTAAAAATATCACATCTTATACCTAGTTAATCCCTTACATTGATCAATTTATATTTAAAAATCCCTCACATTAAATTTGTTTTCTTTCTTTAAGTTCACAATGTTGTGCTCTTATCATCATCATGACAAACACTTTTCCATTACCTGAAATAGATTTATTTAGTTTTAATGATAATTTAATAAAGATGGAATGAGATGTGGAGAAAGGCAGCCCAAAAGCGTTCTACCCAGTAATGTGAAGGATAAAGTAAAAAACAAATTCCACAATTGCATTTAATAGCTCAGTCAATCCATTAATCCCACATGGAATGTTTTCTTGTATAATTATTATAGGAGGAGAGTGGACTTTGGGGGAATTCATGTAAGATTAAATATTTACCCAAAGTAACACAGTTGATAAACGTAGAATCTGATATTCCAATTCCAAATCACAATTTAGAATCTGAGCTCTGAATACCTATACTTTGTAAGAATCTTTACCCAACCTTGCAAAGAAAACAAAACAAAACAAAACAAAACTGGCAAAGACTATATAAAAGATGGGCAATCCACCCTCTCTGACTATTGCTTTTCTATATTTGTTTCAAGAGTGCCATCATTTTCCTGCAGGATTGAGAGGTAGCAATTTTTCTTTACTATGAGGAAGTTGAATTGAAAATTCTGGTACTTCTTTGAAATTCATCTTTCAGTTTTTAAACACTATCCTAAGTGTTTATTAAGATCTCAAAGATTTTGTGGTGACATTTCTTTGCTCATTGCACAATCACTTAACAAAGTCCTATTGCTTTCATGGGAAACTTTTTTTTTACTATAAGAATTAAACAGAGATATATTTAGGCATGGATTGTGATTATATGCTTCAAAACGATCTGGATTAAAACTCAAAATTTCAGAGTCTATAATTTCCAAGCCCTTGCTGACTGAAAGTGTATCCCAGTATTTTACACCTTTCATACCATAATAGTAACCTGTTTTTCCATCTTACCTTCTTGATTTTAGTATATTGTTGAACTACTTAATTTATCTTATTTTAATTTTCACTGTGGGATGCATGCCAAAGGATTCACATTTTGGAGAGTTTCTTAATGATTTACTTGTTCTCATTGAATATATAAAGGCGTACGAAGAATCTGGTAAATGTTTTCATTAGATATATTTATTTTTTCATAAAATATAATATTGATAAAGTATATACTTTTATATCATTCAAGGTGTCAAATAGTTTTCAATAATTTAGAGTAATAATTATGCTCCTAAAACTTTGTTAATAATCAAATATTTACTGAATACTTACAGAAGTCCCAAAGATGGGACTCCCTCTTTAGACAGCTAATCTTTTCTACTGATATACCCTAAAGTTTATTATTAGTTTTCTCATTTTTTTTTGACCCAGAAGTACAAAGATTCTGAGAAGGAAGTTCAGGTACTGGTGTTGCTATCCTCTAAATCACCTCCTGATTGACAGCTCAGGAAATGAAATTGCTCTATCCCCAACTCAGTCAGATCTCCAAAACTCCACGTCTTGATGGGGAAGTGGCAATGTTCTGGAAGAGCATATAAAATAAGGTGTATTGTCATTGATGTACAATCTGCCACATATGCCCTCTGGCCTCAACAACATACATCTGTCCGACAAACAAAATACACACTTTCCCCTTCTCCATAGACCCCTCTCAAACCACATTAAGTATAGCATCTGAATCAGGCTTATGGTCTATATCTCATCATCTAAATGAAGTCTAGGTATGGATGATATTCCTGAGTGTGGTTCTTTGGATGCAGCTTTTTGAGTCTCATTCTTTTCAATTGTAAGGCATGAACTAAAGGGACAAGTATCTGTCCTACCCCAGTTGCCAACATACAATGACATGGTAAAACTTTTATAGAAACCTGTTAAAACAGGGAAAAACAGAAGGCACAGAGTCACTCAGAAGTAAATGTTCTATAGAAGTTCTGAAAGTCAGCTAGACACATATTGTTGCAAGTACCTTGGTGATTGCCAAATCATAGTTTGGGAGTGAGTTTCCATGACTTTAATTTCTTCCCCTTAAACTCTTGATCTGCATTTTAATTATCTATTCTTTTCCACAATATATAACTTGTTTCTGCAGGTTAGTATTTTTCTCAGGCTACTTTTATCTGTAGACCTCTAGTCCAAAGTTGATTTTGAATTGACTCTATTTCTTTTTGTCCAAACTAATATAATTTCTGTATTTTTTTGTAAGTTGCCTATCAATATTATTGGAATTTGTTACAATAAAAAAAAGCCACATACACAGAAAGAGGCTGTGAATGAGAAACAGTTTTATTTTCAAATTCATCAAGTTCTGATTTATTAATATTTATTAGCTTTTTCTTTAGCATGACTCTGTATCCTCAAATTTTACTAGAGACAAATGGAATAAGCTGAGAAACACCTTCAACACTTTACGTAGTAATCTCTTTAGATCATCCAGTTCATCAGACACATATTCTATTTCCATATACTAAAGACAATATTGTTTTAAAATTTCCATTCTCTTCCAATAACATTTTCTTCATTATCATTTGAGCTCTCCCTGGCTTATGCAAGTTGCAGTCAAACTGTAGACCTATGAACAGTTTTTTCTTTTAAACAAATCAATTTTATTGGTGCATATTAATAAAGCATAAATCTATCTAAAGAGTACAATCTATGGGGTTTGGTGTAATCACATATTTGTGCATTAATCACCCCAATCATTCCCAGAGCACCTTCATTATTTCAATAATTATAATAGACAAAAAACAAACAAATAAACCAGACTCATCACCTCTCAATCTCTCTATGCCTTGCTTGCTGTACATAGCTGCTAATTTTTTCTTCTCTCTAGTATATCTGTATTTATATTTTGTGAAAACAGTCTTATATATGCAATATCATGCATATTCATGTTTTTTAAATTTTTTATTGAATGTATCATTCATACAGGAACATACATAAACAATAAGTATGTATTAAAAGTTGTGAACTTAGAAGACAAACATTCATAACATCATACAGGGGTCCCACACATCACCCATACACCAACACCTTGCATTGTTGTGATGCATTTGTTTCAAACTATGCAAGAACATCATCAAAGTATTGCTACTAACTATAGTCATATCATACATTTGGTGTATTTTTCTTCAACCCAACCCTATGTTTCTAAATAAAGCAGTTTTATTGATAGATATTAATAAGTCATGCAATTTATCCAAAGTGTACAATCAATAGTATTTGGTATAATCACATAGATGTGTTATCATCATGTCAGTAATCAATAAAGCATTTCCATTATTTTGATAATAATAAACAACAAACAAACAAACAAGGAAATTCCTCCCCTCTCGGTCTCTCTGTTTCACCTGCTGTACATAGCTGCTATTTCTGGCTATTCTTGCACAATTATTTATGTGTTTACTAAGCAGTTTTATTGAGATATATTCACACACTATATGTGATGGTTAGGCTAATGTGTCAACTCAGCCAGGTAATTGTGCCCAGTTGTTTGGTCAAGGAAGCATTGAGCTAATTGTAGTACAAAGACATTTATGGGCTATAGACATCCATGTGTTTACTGCATAGATAGTTGATTACATCTACTATCAACCAGGGAGTTTGCTCCCTGGCAATGAGTGATGTTTTTATTCAATCAGTTGAATGCCTTAAAAGGGGAAGTGATTTCAGCATTCAGAGAAAATTTCCTAGCTCATTTTTGGGCAGCCAACATTTCCCAGAAATTCATTAAGGAACTTCATTGGATTTCATCAGAGCCCCTTGTTTGCATCCTGCCTGTGGAACCTGTACTTGTGCATTCCGACAGTCATGTGAGAGAATCTTATAAAATCTCATACTATTTACAGATATCTCCTGTTGATTATGTTTCCTAGAGAAACTTGACTAACACAGCTTGGTATCAACAGTGGTTCTTGAGGAATAGAATCTTAAACATGGAATGTCTGAGGTGGTTCCGGGAATTTTGCAATTGGCTTTCTACTCTGCTTATACTCAAGGGTACTAATGACTCCCTTTTCAATAATGAAGAGGCCACTAACAGTCCATGGCATGAGTTGGTAATGGAGAGATGCAAAATATCATCACTGGATTTCCCTACTTCCATGCTTATAAGGGGCAAGGATCTGGGTGAGAGTGTTTTAAACCCCTTAACAGACTTTTGTGGAGTCAAAAGTTATGATGTTGACTAGCTCCTCCTATGTACTCTCGATACATTTACAAAAAAAAAAAGAGATGAGCTAAAGTCTTCAAATTTGCAGCTGAAATGCCCCATGAATTATGTGAAAGTTTCTATGTGTGCTCTGAAAGAAAATCTTGTTTCCTGAAGCCACAGGCTTGAGATATATGAGAACCAAACTCAGACTCTCATTGTACAAGTAGCAGAGTTACAAAGGAAACTAAAATCTCAACCGCACAGGGTATCTGTGTTTAAAGTGAACGCATTGATTAGAAAGGAGTGGAACCCAGAGAATTGGGATGTAGAATAATGGGATGATGATAATATTGGTGGAGACATTAGAACCCTAAATTCTGCTAAGTCTTCAACAACAAACCTGTGATGGCCTGCCCTGTGGAGACCACACTGTTAGAGGTTTCTCCCTTACAAGGTTTATAATGATTAACTGGTCACATGGTTTACAATGGTTAACAAACAGTGACTTGCATTCCCATGACATAGAGCATCACCCCATCCAGAGCCTACATGATTCATTGAATAAGCCACAGCCTATGTGCTCAGATACAGCTCATTTCCTCACAAGAATAGACAAAGGAGCCACATGGCACCACCAACTGCTCCCACATCCCTAGAATTCACTACTACTAGCCCACCACGTGCTAGTCAAACAAGGGAAAAAATTCACCTCTACAGTTACCTATTGGCCCTCGGGTCTTACCCAAGGCCCAACCCCCTCACACTAACTAAACATTTTCCTACCTATAGATGTACTATATAAATTCATGACTTCCTTTGCCAGGGGCAGGCTAAAGTGCATTATTCAGATCCCCTCCATTGGGAGAGCTTCTCAATAAACTTTCTGCCTGCAATCATTAGTCTCTGTGTCTCAATGAATGCAGTTTTTCTCTAACACACACTTTGTCAACCTTGTATCACCCAGCCTGAAGTCTGCCTCAGGTTGTCCAGACCTCCTTTCAGCTCTTAGGTGTGAACCAGCCAAAATAAAGCCTGCACTGCCCAGTCTCTGGCCTGTCCCAGGGATTCTGGACCTCCTCCCAGCCCTGAAGTAGGTACCAGGCTAACTCTGCCATGCACTGCCCAACCTCCAACCTGCCCTGAAGAATCTGCCTTCCAACCCCTGCCTGAAGAGATTAATCCTGTCTCACCAGAATAAAATGCAAGGGAATGCCCTGAGGTCTGTAGCTTGCTAGACATATCTAATCTTTCTCCTTACCCACCCCCACCACTTCTCTGCTCTTTGAAATCTATTACTAGACTAAAATCACAAGAAGCTCCCAAAGCTGAAATACAAAGTGTAACACATGAGGAAGTATGCAATACTCTGAAAGAACTGCATGAGTTTTCCAACTTATATAGACAGAAAACAGGAGAATATATGTGAGAATGGATACTAAGGGTATTGGATAGTGGTGGAAGGAAAATAATGTTGGATTAGGCTGAATTTTTTGATAAGGGTTCACTAAGAAGAAATTCTGGATTCAACACTGTAGCTCAGGCGGTTAGAAAGGGCTCTTACAGTTTGTTCAGGTAGTTGACTGAAACATGGACCAAAAGATGGACTAGTATGTTTGAGGTTGAGATGCCTGATTTGCCCTGGTACACAGTAGAAGAGGGAATTCAAAGGCTTTGAGAGATTGGAATGCTAGAATGGATTTACCATTTGAAACCTGCACAACCAGCCCAGGAATGTCCAGAGGACACACCTTTAACCAGGACTGTGAAGAATACATTTGAAAGGCTGATTCCATCTTCCCTGAAGACTTCTGTGGTTGCTCTTCTCTGTAGTCCAGATACTACTGTAGGGTGGGTTGTAATGGAATTAGAGTCCTTAAAAATTATGAGGATGATCAGGTGTTGGTCCACTAACAGTCAATTATCAGCATTTAAGAGCCAAAGGAAAGGTGGGCATGGCTACTGCAATGAAAGGCAGATTGAAAGCAGCACTCAAAATAGTCTGAGTTGCATAGAGTTACGACATTGGCTAATAAATCATGGGGTACCTACAAGCAAAATACATGGGCAGTCAACTGAATTTCTTCTGGATCTGTATGAATAGAAGAGTCCTAGGTCAAGTGAACAAAACCCTAACTCAAATTAGAGATGCAGAGAGTCATGGTCCCTTAATCAATTTCCAGACTTGAGACAGTTTACAGACCCAGAGCCCCTTGAATGAGGAGAAGTCCAGATCCCCTTGGGAAAGGATTCTGTTAAACTGCCAAAAGTTTATACTGTTAATATTTCTCCAACCTTCCCATAAGAAGACCTATGGCCTTTTACCAAAGTAAATGTGCATTGGGGAAAAGGAAATGATCAGACATATCAGGGATTATTAGACACTGGTTCAGAAATGACATTAATTCCAGAAGACCCAAAACATCACGATGGTCCACCAGTCAGAGTAGGGGCTTATGAACGTCAGGTGATTGATGGAGTTTTAGCTCAGGTCCATCTCAGAGTAGATCCAGTATGTCCCTGGACCCATTCTGTGGTTATTTTTCCAGTTCCAGAATGCATAATTAGAATAGACATACTCAGTACCTTTTGAAGTCAGGGACTTCAAAGGAACATGATTGGAAAATTGGTGATAAAGAGTTCTGGGGAAGAGGTATGTGGATAGACTTTTCTGAGTGGGAAAAACATAAAAATATTTGTGTCCCATGTAAGTGCTCAGCAGAGGGTGACTTCTCCAGAGGAAAATTTTAATAATTAAGTGGATAATATGACCTGCTCTGTTGCTAATGCTCAACATCTTTCCCTGTCATTGACTCCTGTCATTGCCCAATGGCCTCATGAAAAAAGTCACTATGGAGGTAGGGATGGAGGTTATGCATGGGCTCAGCAACATGGACTTCCCCTCACCAAGGCTGACTTGGCTACAGCCACTTCTGAATGCCCAATCTGCCAGCACCAGAGATCCACATTCAGCCCAATATGGCACCATTCCCTGAGGCGATCAGCCTGCTACCTGTTGGCAGGTTGATTACACTGGACTACTTCCACCATGGAAGGGGCAGTGATTTGTTTTAACTAGAATAAACACATACTCTGGAAAATGGATTTGCATTTCCTGCACACCATGCTTCTTCCAAAACTACCTTCTGTGGGCTTACTGAATGTCTTATCTACAGCCATGGCATTCACACAGCTTTGCTTCTGATCAAGGAACCAATTTCACAACAAATGATGTGCAGGAACAGGCACATGTCCATGGAATTTACTCGTCTAACCATGTTCTCCATCGTCCTTAAGTCTAGATTGATAGTAAAGTGGAATGGCCTTTTGAAGACCCAATTACTGTGCCAAACCAGTGGCAATAACTTGCAAGGGTGGGGCAATGTTCTCCAGGATGTTGTATATGCTTTAAATCAGTGTCCACTCTATAGTGTTTTTTCTCCCATAGCCAAGATTTTTGAGTCCAGGAATTAAGGGGTGAAAACGGGAGTGGCTCCACTCACTATTATCCCTAGTGACCCACTAAGAAAAATTTTGCTTCCTCTCCCTGCATCCTTAAGCTCTGCTTGTCTACAGGTTTTAGTTCCAAAGCAAGGAGTGCTGCCACTAGGGAACACAACAATAATTCCACTGAAATGGAAGTTAAGACTGCCATCTAGCCATTTGGGGCTCCTCTTACCTCTGCATCAACAGCAATCAAGGTAATTACTGTTCTGACTGGGGTGATTGATCTTGACTATCAAGGGGAAATAGGAATGCATCTTCATAATGAGGGTAAAGAAGAGTTTCCCTGGAATGCAGGAGACCTTCTAGATTGTCTCTTAGTACTGCCATGCATTGTAATTAAACTCAGTGGAAAATTACAACAATCCAATCCAAGGAGGATTTACAATGGCCTAGAATCTTCATAAATGAAAGTTTGGGTAACCCTACTAGGCAAAGTACCATGGCCATCTGAAGTGCTTGCTGAGGGTAATGGGAACATGGACTGGGTAGTGGAAGAAGGAAGTGATAATTATGAACTTTGATCATGTGACCAGTTACAGAAATGAGGACTGTAATAGTCATGAATCTTTCTTCCTTGTTTCATTATGAGTATGATTGTATATGTGCATAAAATGAATTTCTTTGTTTTCTACCCCAACCTTTTTCCTTATCATATGACAAGTTGTATTAGTTTCACTTCATAATATTTAAGGATGTCAAGTTTAAGAGTGAATATTACTCAAGGACTTGCACCCTGGTGTGTAAGAAATTAGTGTTTTTCTGGTTGTACAAAGGAGAGTTGAACATTGTTAGGCAGAAATATACATATGTGCTTGTCTGTTATTATTTTTACCTAGAGACCAAGTATTGTTTAAGGTAATGTGTATGGTTGCTGAGTTGACAAGGGTTGGACTGTGATGGTTAGACTAATGTGTCAACTTGGTCAGGTAATTGTTCCCAGTTGTTTGGTCAAGCAAGCCCTGGGTTAATTTTAAAACAATGACATTTATGTGCTTTAGTCAACAGTGAGTTTACTGTATAGATGGCTGATTACTTTCACAATCAACCTGGGAGATTGCAGACAGCAATTAGTGACATTTTTATCCAATCAGCTGAATGCCTTAAAAAAGGAAGTGATTTCGGCATTCAGAGAGAATTTTCCAGCTCATCTTTGGACAGACAACATCTCCCAGAAACTCATGATGGACATTCATTGGACTTTCTTCAGAGCCCCTGGTTTGCAGCCTGCCCTGTGGAGCCTGGACTTGTGAATCCCCATGGTCACATGAGAGAATCTTATAAAATCTCATACTATTTATTGATATCTCCTGTTGATTTTGTTCCCAAGAGGACCCTAACTAATACACCATATGATCTATCCACAGAGTACAATCAATGGCCTTTTTTAAGCTGTTAAATAGACCTTTACTACAAAATTATAAAATAAATAGAAAAATAGATTGAAAGAAATTACAAATTAGGCCAATTTAGATTTAATATGATCAATTATAAGAAATAGAGAGTGTAGACAACCAACAAATGGCAGCAGAGTAAAGAGCTCCAAGAATCAGCTCCTGCTATAGGGCAGTTAGTGATCACCCACAGCTATCTAGAGCACTTGTTTGGGGGTTCCAAGAGACCAGAAGTGCATCCTGCAACATCCTTGAAAGAATGGAAGGAGGAGACTGCCCATTTGCAGAGATGATTTGTGAGTAGAGCACTCCACACCACGGAGGCCAGTGCCCATCCTCGATGGGAGGCACAAGCGGCATCAGGAGTGGTTCTGTGGCTGGAATTGAAAGCTCCACTTCCCAAAATGGGGGAGGAAGAGGCAGTTGGGCACCAACCTCAGCTAAAACTCATGGTCTGAGTATAATCAGCTAAAACTCATGGTCTGAGTATAATCTTAACAACAGCTAAAGTGTGAACTTGTCCAAGTCAGAAAGAGGCTGATAGGCACCATCTTAACTCCATGCCTTAACAGAGGGAAAGCGGGGCTCATGGAAAATAACAGTGCTGGTAGGGACTGGCTTCTTTCCATCTAGATCAGATTGCAACTCTAGCCTAAGCCCCAGGCCCACCTTCAGCAGTGAGGAAGCTTGGGGGAGCTGCACCAACCTCTCCAGGAAATTACAGGCCGCACCGCAGAGGTTGGTGATCATCCTACTTTGGCAGTGCAAGCCACCCTAAAAACATTTCCCAAAAATAGAGGAGGAAGAAACAGTTGGCCACTAATTCCAGCTACTGATTAGTAAATTCAGCTGGCTAAAGTATAACCCCAAGAACAGCTAAAGTGAGAAGGAGGCTGGTAGCCACCATTTTGACTCCATCCCCAGGATGAGGGGAAGCTGGGCTGACTGAAAACTACAGTGATAGTAGAGACCAGATTCTTTCATCCAGATTGGCCTGTAGCCCTGGCCTAGGCTTTAGCCCCACCTCTAGCAGGGAGGAAGGTGATGGGCCCTGCACTGGCCTATACAGGTAACTGCAGGTACATTTAGCTGGCACAGACTGAATATCTGGAAGTCTACGAAAGCAACTGTGATCATCTTGGACCTGCACTGCATAGATTGATGCCCACATCTGCAGTTCTATCCCTGCCCCAGGCAGAGGAGAAAGGGGCGTGAAGCTTCATGAGACTCTCTGGCAGCTACAGTATAGGCCTGCATGAGTTGCATTATTACACACAGCTGTGGCACTGTCCCTACCCCTGGCAAAGGAGAAAGTTGGGAGAAGCTTCTTTGGTCCATATGGCAATGAGTGTAGCTTGAGCTTCCACAGCTTATAGTACCAACTACATCCTTGGCTCCTACTGCACAACCAGCAAGGGAGAAGGTCAGGAAGCCCTAAACAAAAGAGAAAAACAGTACCCAGAATAAATAGTCTGGGAAGACAGATGCCAAGACACCAACAAAAATTAAAATCCACACCAAGAAACAGGAAGATATGGCCCAGTAAAAGGAACAAGATAAGCCTCCAAATGACATAAAGGAATTGAGACAACTAATCATAGAAGTTCAAACAAATCTCCTTAATAAATTCAATGAGAGGGCTAAAGAAATTAAAGATATTAAGAAGACTTTGGATAAGCACAAAGAAGAATTTGAAAGTGTACATAGAAAAACAGCAGATCTTATGGGAATGAAAAGTGCAATAAATAAAATTTAAAATACACTGCAATCATTTAATAGCAGATTTTAGGAGGCAGAAGAAAGGATTTGTGAGCTTGAAGAAATGGCCTCTGAAGATGAACATACAAAAGAACAGATGAAGAAAAGTTTGGAAAAACTTGAACAAGGTTTCAGGTTACTAAAGGGCAGCAAGAGATGTGTAAATATAGATGTCATAGGAGTCCAAGAAGGAGAAGAAAAGGGAAAAGGGGCAGAAAGAAAATTTGAGGAAATAATGGTAGAAAATTTCCTAACCCTATTGAAGGACACAGATATCCATGTCCAAGTAGCACGATGTAATCCCATCTAAAAAAATCCTAATAGACCAACTCAGAGACAAATCAGAATGTCAAATGTTAAAGACAAAGAGATAATTCTGAAAGCACCAAGAGAAAAGCAATGCATAATGTATAAGAGATACCCAATAAGATTAAGTGCTGATTTCTTACCAGAAAGCATGGAGTCAAGAAGACAGTAGTTTGAAATATTTAAGATATTACAAGAGAAAAACTTCCAGCCAAGAATCTTATATAGGGCAAGATTGTCTTTCAAAAATGAGGGTGAGTTTAGAATATTCACAGATAAACAGAAACTGAGAGAGTTTGTAATCAAGACCTGCTTTGCAGGAAATACTAAATTATGTGCTACAGCCTGAAAAGAAAAGATAGGAGAGAGAGGCCTGGAAGAGAGTCTAGAAATGAATAATATATCAATAAAAGTAAATAAAAGTTTCAAAAGACTGATGAAAATAAAATATGAGAGATAAAACCCAAATATTCAGGAATAAATTTAGGCAATGATTTAAAGCACTTTTATTCAGAAAACTACAACTCATTGTTAAAAGAAATTTAAAAAAGACCTAAATCATTGGTAGAACATTCCATGCTCATGGATTGAAATATTAAATATCAGTAAGTTTTCAATTCTACTCAAATTGATATACAGATTCAATGCAATCTTGATAAAACTTCTACCATAATGTTTTAAATAAAGGGAAAACATGATTTTCAAATTTATTTGGAAGGGTAAGGGGTCCATAATAGCCAGAAACTACATAAAAAGGAAAAGCAAAGTTGGAAGACTTTAATATCCAGACTTTAAGTCATACTACCTCATTACAATGATAAAAACAGCATGGTACTGGCATAAAGACAGACACATAAACCAATGGAACTGAACCAATGGTTAAAAAACAGTCCCTCATATCTATGGTTAAGTGATTTTTTACTAGCCTGTCAAACCCACCCAGCTCGAGCAGAACAGTCCATTCAACAAATGGTGCTGAGAAAATTGGATATCCATAGAAAAAGAAGGAAAGAGGACCCCTATCTCACACCCTATACAAAAATTAATTCAAAATGGATCAAATACCTAAATATAAAAGCAAGAACCATAAAGCTTCTTCATGGTTATCTTCACAACCTCATGGTAGGTGGATTTTTAAAGGAGATAAGAGGAGGCCTGAGATGAACTACTGATATTTAATGTATGTAGAAGTTTTAATTAGCTTTACTATAAAAGTGTGGAAATGTGCAGAGTTGATGGTAACACATTTTAGTGAGTAACAGCTGGTCTATAAATGGGGATATGGCTAAAAATGTTAGTCTAGGGATGTAAATGACAATCCAAAGAAAGCTAGAGAATAATCTAGGGACTTAATAGCAGAGGAAACCCAGAGGTGGATGAGAACAGTGATTGATGATACAGATGCAAGAGTGTCCTTTGTGAGCTAGAGCAGATGTACTTTACTATTGCAAGGTGGTGGCAATGTGGAGAAGCATGGGAAAAATACAACTGGAGTGACCTATGGAGTGTAGTTAACAGTAATAATATAATATTCTTGCATCTATGTCAAAGATGTACTATGTTGATAATGGGGGAATATGGAAAATGTGTGTCAAATGTACGCTGTGGACCTAGTAATAATTGGATGATATATCTCATAATCTGTAACAAATATTCCACTGGGGTGTGGTGTGTTGATAGAGGGGTGTTGTTTGGGAATTCTGCACATGTGCATGATTGTTTCATAAGTTTACAAGTTCTGTCATAAAAAATATATTTAAAAAATAATAATAGGGTGGGTTGGGGGAAAATACACCAAATGTAAGTTAAGGACTATAATTAGTAGTAATATTTTGAAAATATTCTCTCATAATTTGTAACAAATGTCTCATAACAATGCAAGGTGTTGGTGGAGGTTGATATATGGGACCCCTGTATAATGTTATGAATGTTTGCTTTGTAAGTTCACAACTTTTACTATACACTTATTGTTTATTTATGTTCATGTATGAGTGATATAATTCAATAAATTAAAAAAAAGAACTAGAGAGTATAGCAATATTTATAAATGAAAATAATTCTAGTATAATAGAAATTAATTATAACAATTCTAATCTTTATATTACAGCTCTAACTATTGGACATAATAATCTCTAAGAATGAAATAAATTGTTAGTTTAGTTATTTTATTTCCATTTGGGCCATAATTCTTTCTGCATAATTATATTCCTAATTGGGAAAACTTTGGATCTTACTAATGAATTACAGCAGATAACAATATGCCAGCTCATAATTTTTTGAAGCAGAAAAATTCAAAATATTTTTCAGCTTGTAGTCATGCTAAATCATTATTGATCCAGAAGGATTTTAAGAAGTATGCATAAAAAAGGGTTAAAGAAAAATGAAGTATCCAAAAATATATCTCTTCTCCAATCCTCCTGAATTAAAAGCAAGTGTTTATCTTGTTTGAAGAAACTTATTTAATTCTGATCTCAGGAACTATTTGCTAATTGCACTGAGTAATTAGAGTTCTTACAATATAATAATATTATTTTACATTTATCTGGTCTATTTCAGCTCTTTTTTGGTTACTATTTGCATGGAATACCTTTTTCCAACCTTTCACTTTTAACCTAGTTGTATCATTACATCTGAGGTCAGTCTTTTGTAGACAATATGTAGACGGTTCATATTTTTTTTAATCCATTCTTTCAATCCATGTCTTTTGATTGGGGAGTTCAAGCCATTAGCACTCAGTGTTATTACTCTAAAGGCATTACTTACTTCATCCATTTTATCCTTGGGTTCTTTGTTATCATACCATTCTATTGTTTGTCTTCTTATTCTTTAGGTTACCCTTCTAATAATTTTCATTTCTAAACTTTTCTCCTATTTCTCACCCTTGTCTTTTCCTTTCAGGCTGCAGCGTCCCCTTTGGTACCTCTTGGAAATCTAGGCTTTTGATAACATATTTTATCAGTTTTTGTTTGTTTGTGAAGTCCTTGAACTTAGCATCATTTTTGAAGCACAGCTTTGCTGGATACAGAATTCTTCACTGACAGTTTTGCTCTTTCAGTACCTTAAATACATCATATCCTTTATTTTCTCCTCCATGATTTCTGGTGAGAGGTCTGTACTTAATCTTATTGTGTTTTCCTTGTCTGTGATGCTTTGCTTTTCCCTTGATGCTTTCAGGATTCTCTTTCTCTGATATTTGTCATTCTAAATAGTAGGTGTTGGGGGTAAGTATAATTGGATTTATTCTGTTTGAAGTGTGTTGTCTTTCTTGGATATTTATATTTATGCCTTTCATAAGGGTTGGGAAGTTTTCAGTCATTATTTCCTCAAATACTCTTCTGCCCCTTTTTCATTCTCTTCTCCTTCTGGAACACCTATAATGCTAATATTTGTGGATTTTGTCTTGTCATTCAATTCCTTAAGACTCCATTCCATTTCTTCCATTCTCTTCTCTTGCTGTTCTCCTATCTTTTCCAAATCAGATGTTCTGCCATCAAAGTCACTAATTATGTCTTCAAGCTCTTCAAATCTGTTCTTATGTGCCTCAAATATATTTTTAATCACATCTATCGTGTCTTTGATTCACATAAGTTCTGTTACTTTTCTTTGCAGACTTTCAAATTGTTCTTTATGCTCTCCCATGCCTTCTTAATATCCTTTACTTTTTTAATCAAATTTTCTATAAATTCTTTGATTTAGCTGAATTGTATGGTTATCAATGAATAATTGTCTTAAATCCTGCAATTCTTCAGGGCATTTGGTTTGTTCTTTTGGCTTGGCCATCTCTTCCAGTTTCCTAGTATAACTTGTAATTTTTTGCTGATGTCTAGGTATCTGAATATGTTGGTGTATTTTCTTTGATGGCCAATTTCTTTCTCTTGCTAATTGTTTTTGTTTCCACAGCTCTTCTTTGATATTTGGATCAACTTATTCTCCATCTTTAAAATTTCCCAGCTTAAGTTTTCAAAATTGGGCCAGAAACTCACTAGTTGGATGCAGATTTTCTACCAGGGGTTGGATACAGAACGCATGAACAGTTTTTTTCCAAGCAATTTCCATACCAGCCAGCAGATGAAAGTTAGTGCAACTTTCCATGGAGGTGTTTCAGTCTCAGCTTTCCTGTGTTCCTGGGTTGAATCTCCAGTTCAGAGATTCAAAGCAGACTCTCCTGGACTGAAGAAAAGCACCAAGACCTCCACTCCCTTTTTCCTTAAAACAGCTGACAGGACAGAAGTTGTCTGTTCCCCTCTCAGTTGTTTGCAGTGAGTCAGGGGTTTTACCCCAGCTTAATTTATTGGGGTTAGGGGAGGTGAGTCTTCCTGGTTGCCACAGGGGCTTGGTAACTCACATTTGTCATTACAGCTTCTTCATCTCTCTGTTCCTCATCCTCCTGGGAGTTGTGGAGCACTGTCCTGGTGTGCTGACCCCCAAAGCAGGTCCCTAAGACAGCTTTTGGCTCTTTCTCTGTGGTTTTTTTGAAAGCATTCAGCTCTGCCTATTAATCCATCATTATCTTTCCCAGTAAGCCAATTTCTTGATGCCAGAAAATGATATGTGATGTTGATATTAAAACTCTAATCATGGATGGCAAATTCTGCCTTTGTCTTCCCAATGCCAACATTAACCAATAAATCTGGTGTATTGTGATATGTGGTATGGTGTGTTTGCATGTGTGTGGAAGTGTATATTCAAAAGATTATAAATCCAGATGGGAGTGGATTTGGGAGGCTAAAAAGTTGTTCTTTAGCATCATATTTTGTTTTCATTTGAATTCAAAACAAGTTTGGAAGGAGATTTTTATAAATGGATTAAATATAAACAAATTCCAAACAAAATAAAATGGAAAAACCAAAGGTGAATTAGCAAAGGGAAATAAATTCTGGACTTTTGTGAGTCTTTTAGCTTATCTTAGTAATCACTGTATTCACACATAAAATAATTTTCAAACAAAAGTAAACTCTGACACATGCAATTATAAAATGAACACATGATAGAGATTGCATTTAACCCATTAATTAATAAGAGAAACAGTGTGACATTATAATCATTTTAAAGGAGAATCCAATGTACCACACATATTATTACTCTTTCAGAGTTGCTGTAATGAATTTATAAATAAATGCCTGTTTGCCACAATGGTTGAGGAAAATCAACTGAACCTCCAGCAGACAGCAATTTTGTTTCTATGAACAATAATTATTTGAATTATTATGTTTTCTACAATTTAAAGAACTCAAACCAAAATAGCTCAAAGACATGGAAAGTTACAAAACCCATAGAACCATGTAACCTCAATGAGAGTGGGCTAAGCTATACATACATTTTCATTGAAGACACTTAGTAAATGTTTTGTTACAATTCAATATTTCAGTTTTTTTTGAAGCAGAAAATAAAGTTATGTAACAACAATATTCAAATGAATTATGGATTTTTGAAATAAAATAAATTTATGAAAGTGAAAACTCTTCTACCACTAATTTCTACTTTTATCTTTTTTAAAAAGAAATGTACAAACTGCAAACTTTCTGTATCCTTAGTAGCCCTGATAGGAAATGGCATAATCAGAGGAGAAGATTAAGACTTTAATGAAGATTATTTATCTAGGTATTAAAAGAGCTAAGGGAACTAAAAAGGGATGAAAAATTACACCACGAATAACAAAGGTGGAAAGCCATTAACTCAATGAGGCTTAGGAAAGCCAGGGGTGGAAGTGATTACAGTAACCCAGAAGGAAATGGATCTGTAGCAGAGTTGTGTATACCTTAGTTAAAGGTATCCAGCCATTGACAACGCATGGGAGGAAACCAGCAGAATAAATACCCTGACTTCCTTACGTTCCCACCATGCTTTCTAACTTTTAGCTTGAATTTCCAGATGGCCAGTGTAAAATACAGCCTGTTTGAAGCAGAGCATGGAAGAAGAATATGGATGACTTCCTAGGGTGGAGATGGAGTGATAGGAGTATTTCTAGTTCATGTTCCTATAGTGTATTCATTTGCATTCTTTTCTGGAGTTAGTTGGAAAATTGAAAACATAGGGGAAATAAGTAAGAGTCTTCCAACATTTTTATTTTTACTCAGTCAACAGTTGTTGAATACCACAAATACCACTATGAGTCAGACACTGAAGTTAGCATTTGGTCTAAAGCGGTGGATAAGACAGCTAGAGCCCTGCTTTTCTGTGGCTTGTTTAAAGGAATTTTGAAGAGTGAGGCAAATTGGACTTAATCTATGTATATATCAACAATTTGTAAAGACAGAACCAATAGTTGAAGAAAGATTTGTTTTAATTTCTTACAGTGTTCTAATATTTCTTACTGGCTGAGAAGGAATCCAATTTATTAAAAGGTGAACTCACTGTGCCTATATGTCTTGCAGGCAAGACCCAGTGACTTTTCAGAATGTGTGGTAGAAGGGATTCCAGCCTCTATTTAAGAAACTGAATTAGACAGCTGCAAAGCCTCATTCTAATCTTGTTTTGTAAAATTGAAAAAGTAGCATGTTTCTTCTCTTCAGGCACAGCATGGAATAAACTACTTATATTATTAAAATGCTTTGGGTTTCTCTGAATATCCAAAATATAAAATGTTCACTATATTGCTATGGAAAATATGAATGCTTCACTTCTGAGTACCTCATCAGCATTGGAACTAAAGAAGACAAGCCCTACATGGCTGAACTCATTCTAAAAGGACTTATGCAAAATTCTCAGGTGCAGAGAATTCTATGCAGGGTCTTATTTATCACCTACATTGTCACTGTCAGGGCAACCTAACCATTGTGGGTACCATAATCTACAGTCAGATTTTGAAGTCAACAATATATATCTTCCTTCGTGTCTTTGAGAGATGCATGCTATTTCTCTTTGATAATTCCTAAAATTCTAGCTGACATGCTCTCTCAGACAAAAGCCATCTCCTTCAATGGCTGACTGGCACAGTTCTTTATTGAACTTTCTATGTATTCTGAGATTGTTCTTCTCATGTTCATGTCCTCTCAAGGCTATATTGATATCTGCAGATCTCTGCACTAAGAGAGCTTCATGAACCACTGCACATGCTGCCTCCTGGTGGGGATGTTTTAGTCAGTGGGCTTTCTACAGTATAGGGCAGTTTCTAGTCACCTTCTGGCTCCCATTCTGTGGACCAAACATCATGGTACATTTTATATGCAACATACCATCCTGATACAATGTGCCTCCAATGATACTTTCCTCATTGGTCCCTTGGTAGCTGCCAATTGTGGAGCAACCCCTGTGATCACCTTTAATATTGTTGATATCTTATGTTGTCATCCTGTATTCCTTGAAGACTCACAGATCTTCATGGAGGAAAAAAAGGTCCTCTCTATGTGCAGTTCCCACATCACCGTTTCCTTGTTATTGTGCCTTGTATTTTTATGTATCTATGTCCAGTAGTCAAATTCTGCATGGATAAAATTATAGTAATATTCTATAACCTTGTCGTGCCTATGTTAAATGCTATCTTCTATACATTAAAGAACACAGAGGTAAAAAATACTATTAGAATGTTATTAAAGAGGTATGTAATTTCAAAGAGAAAATGATCCAATAGAAATATTAGATTTTTTATCAAAAACTTCATATTTTTTTGCTTTATTACTTTAAAACCTTTTTTCCCCACCTCTCAACCAACACACAGAATTTTTTTCCAAGATAGGTATTATCTTCATCATTATTCCTATTTTACAGATGAAGGAAAATATACTCAAAAAGATTAAATGACCAACCGCAAATCAGAGATAAAGATTAATAACTTGGATCTACATTTGTCTAATTCTAAATTCCATGCTCTTTCCATCATTTCCAAGAGTATCAGATAAAAAAGACAGCATATAGATCGGATAATCTATTGTAGCAAATTAATGATAAAACTGAGAGATTTTGAGTTGTATATAAGTTAACAAGATAAAATTTTTGACAATATCTCTTTTCTAATTGCAAAGTTGCATAACATATCTAATATAAAAGCAGGTGGAACTCACAAAGCTGTATTGCCTACACATATATAGGACAGTATGTACTACAATTTAGAAAGAAGATACTTGATAATATTTATTGGAACACACTTCAAAACCTAATGTTTAAAATTATATTGGGCTATTGTTTTTGAGTAAGAAATGCAAGTAATAATAAAAGTTTGTTGTATTTAAACCAAAATGAAAACTTGTAAGTGCCCTCATATGCTCATAACCCTATAAAATTAAAATCTAGTGTTCTTTTATTACAGAAAAAAATGGAGGACCATAAACGTTAAATAACCAGATCATAGAATATGTAAGTCAGCTTTGAACCCCAAAATTCTTAATGTATTTCTGGTGAACTTTTAATTATATAGAATTTCTTGGTGTTACTGTTTGCTGATGGTTTGGTATAATAAACTCTTTTTGATTATGTGACATAGGAAGTGATAATTTGTAAGATTCAAAATCATTAGTAGAAACTAAATGCAGATTTTTTGCAAAAGCACATATAAAAATACATCCATAAAATATTTTTCACTGTTAAAAATCATATGCTTAGTTACTTGAATCTGGCATTACTAAGAACATTTTTTAGTAACTTATTTGCAAACTGCTTTCCAAAATGGTTTATAAGGTATGGAAGAAAATAGGAATCATTATTCCACATTTGAGCAAAGGAAGTATTTCTTAATTAAACTTACTTAAGCAATAAGTAATATTACCTATTCATATTGTAAATAGATTTTGGCTCTTTTAAAAAATGAAGTCTGATGCCTAAAGGTAAATGTGTTATTAGAAAGGTCTTTATAGCTATTTCTTCAGTTAGACAAATCCCATGTCATGGGTGCCATATGTTTTATCAAAGAAGTTAATTGACATCATGATGTAACAATATTTAGCAAGCATATTATGATTGTAGAAACAATGAAGGAAAATAAGAATAGAGGCTTCAGGATCAGGAGACATGAGTTTTATTTCTCACTGTGCTACCATCTCATTCTATGACCTTAAACTTTCTTGCAATTTCTAAAGGTAGTTTAAGTAATTCAGAAGGAGTTTTCAAGTTTTTTGATTCTGTTAAAGCCATTTTTATTACCTTAAATATTGCTAATATATTTATAAATATATTTGCTTCTACTCTAAGTTTAAGAAATTAAATTGAAGAGTTATGAGTAATTATATGTAGAGGTCAGCAATTGACCACAGTCCACCACCCTAAATGTTCCCATTTCTGGTAAATACCTTAGAAAATGTCCTTCTGGGATGAAGGGATTTCATCCTTTGGATTGGGCTAAGTATTTGAGGATATGAATTCTACTGTTGAGTGTTTTGTTGCCCTGAGAATATGAATTTGTGTCTACTGAAATGCACAAAGTCGGGAAGCGGGTGTGGCTCAGTGGATAGAGCCCCCGTTTACCATATGGGAGGCCCGGGTTCGCGTCCCGAGGCCTCCTTGTGAGGGCACGCCGGCCTGAGTGGTGCGGTGGGCTGATGCAGCAACCTCACGGCAGGAAGCTGGTGTGGCGCAATGGATAGA
>JAQZBX010010798.1:21374-45760 GCA_029593785.1 Cabassous unicinctus
AAAAATCTTTAAAAAAAAAAAAAAAAGAGATGCACAAAGTTACCCATAAGAAGAACACTGGCAGGCCAGCAATTTTTGAAGCATTAGATCCTGAAACTGTCAAACATCCAAGTATACCTCAACTGCTTTCTGACCAACTGTGATCTGACCCATATTTCATTTCTTCTGATTTCATTCTGGTTTACCCTTCTAGTTTGAAAATGTGATACAGTCTTTCCAATATTTTTCTCACTTTTTCTTTGGACTTGTATTCTGGAATCAGACTTTCCTAATTTAGCTTCAAGAACCCCAATTTGAATTATTAGCTTTATAGACAACCCAGACTGATTTTAGACTTGACACTGTAGATGTTGCCCTTTCTCCATGCCACAGGATTCTAGGCCATGGGAAGCTCCCCTGATGTAGGGATTTAAGAAAACAAAAATAAAAACAAACAAACAAGAACAACTTTCTCACCACTGCTATAGTTATTTAGGTAGAAGCTGGATGACCATTTAATGAGTCATCTCCAAATCCCCTGGATGGATTTCAATCTTTTATGAGGATGAGCAGATTAACCTTGTAAGTACATGCTAATTCTATGATCTGACTCTTTTTCATTTGAAAGATGAAAAATAAGTTGAAGACTTTTTCACAGATGAGCATTTATATTCCTTAAAGTTCTTTGGATAATTTCAAATCCCATTCAAGCTTTCTTTGGCACTTGCTATCGCAAAGGTTATGATAACCAGCACTATAAATATCAAATGGTCTCAAAAAACTAAGTTTTGTTATGTAGCCTCAGACAGTTTTTTTGAGCTGTTTTTCTATCATGACATGTTGCCTAGTGATCACACCATCTGGAGTCAATCCAGGAGTTACCTTTCCCATTCCATAGGTGTATTGTGAGATTAAATTTGAAATGCTGAAAGAAATACATTTTACCCTATGCATATAATTCAATAAGTGAAATTACTTTCATCATTATCATATTAGTTTATTCCACAATCAGAGCAATAAACAACTGTCTTGAGGAAGTATTGAACATTTCCTCTGGGTGAGGCTCCATTATTATAGTAGGGTTTATAACAGCCCTGCATGCATACCTGAATACAATATCTAAAAATTATGATCAACATAAATGATGTCTTGATAAAGAAACATAATATTATGGTGAAAATTTTAAAAATAAGATAGGTACCTATGTAAATGTCTACTTTTTACAATATCAAATATACAGAAACTCCATACTAGGCTCAGGTGTTATCAAATGTCCAAAATCCTAGTGTCAGTTAGTTAATTTGTAAGTGTTTGAAAAATTTTGTTCTCTTGTTAGTCTGATTTGTCTTTAGGTAGATTTAAGGGTGACTTTGAAAGTTAAAGATGAAATGCTGTAAAAGTTCTCCCCTGATGTTCAGTTAAGTAACATGAAATAATTAGATGGTTGGCAAGTTCTGCTAATAATGGTGAAATACCCCTGAGGTCTCATTAGCCACAGCTAAGAAACTTCATTTATAGCAGGATATGTGGTAGCACTTTTAAGACTCCCACAGGTGCCATTTATAAATCAACAAAGAGACTTATTGTAGCTGACCTAGTTGGCATTTTAAATCTTACAACTTTACTTCTTTCTGTATTTACTAACAGATGCCTAGGGCCCTGGCATGGAACTGTATCAAGCAAGTTAATAGGTGGGAATTTTATTTCCAGAAATCATATGATTATAGATAAATCCTGGATTTAAATGTACCTTAAAAATAATATAATCATACTCTAACTCACTGTGGCCCCAACAATTTGAAGTTTAAATATCTTCCACATGCAAGCATCAAGGAAAAGAGAATCACCCTAATCTCACCAATTTACAAGTAGCATCTTGGGATTTTTTTCCTTTTTTCCCCTATTGATATGTATTTAACATACAATCATATTATGTACTCAAATTTTCACCCAGATTTCCATGCTTAATGCTACAATGTAAGAATTTTCCTACAATATTGCACAATATTAAAAAACTTTTCTTTTAAAATCAATACACTGCTGGAAGTGATGCACTCTATTTTTACTTAACCATTTTTCTAATGCTGGACAGTCCATGCATTTTCTAACTTTTCACAACTAATAATTTTGTTGAAAATATTTGTCAATAAAGATTTTCTCTTTTAAAAATGTTTTCCTTTATGGTCTATTCCAAGAATGAATATTACTGATTCAAAGAAAAGAAAAAGAGTTATTTCTATTTCTTCATAGTTATTTCTGAATCACTTTTGTAAATAATATTTTATTTCTACTTTTTGAACACCATACCATTTTTCAGATGTTTAGGGTAGTCAACCTAGTACAAGAGAATTGCAAAGCAGCAGCAGCACTTTTCACATGTGCAGAAGATTTTCATCTTAGCTAATTAAAAACAAAATGCTTTTATCTCTTGCTTTCTAGAAGGGAAATAAGTTTTGCAGAATAAATTTTATTATTTTTTTATTTTCTCTTTGTTTCCTTTGGAGAATTTATGTCCCCAAATTGGGATGATTCTCCCATTTGAGAAATATTTTGATACTCTTTAACCAATGATGGATGATGGATGTTATGAGAGAATGGGAAAAGAAAGGATGAAAATGCCTATAGCAGAAAAATAATACACTTAGGAGGATCATTCATTTTATGGATGTTTGAACCGTTGCTGTTTGGTAATAAAATATTAGGAGTGGAAGGGAGTACTAAAAACATTTAAAAGAAAAATTTTGTGACTATGCAGGCAAATATATAAATTTATATGCATAGTGAGCGTCCAATAAATAATTGTTGGATTAGTGAACATGTAAGCAACAGGTAAATTTTATAAATGTGTGTTTTTGTGTATATGTGCTTATGTATATATAAACATATAGTATTTTATCTATCTATAAGCTATCTATCTATCTATCTATCTATCTATCTATCTATCTATCTTCTATTTTAGTTTAAAGACTTCTTTCTGTTCTCCAGGTTAAACTTATACTTTTTAAAACATTGAAAGTAAGGGTTCCCTTTATTTGAAAGACCTTCACAGAATTTAATACATAGCAAGAGTGGTCTTTTTTTTTTATTCTTTTCAATTTTTTAACTCCTTTCTATTGAAACTGTAAGTTTACTGATGGGAATATACCAAATTGTATATGAAACGTAATTTTGTAATAAACAATATTAATTGACCAGCATTATAACTAACTTGGGAGTCAAATAACCTGGTAACACACTCTTTCCTAGAGGGAATTTATATTTCTATACTTACCCTATAGAGTATGCCACAAAGTGTTAAACTGGGATGTAGTCTTCTTTCAAAAGTTTCTTTTTTTTTGTTTCTCACAGTGTGTGTCATGATAAACAGAGCAGATTGACAGGGCCACCTGAGCTCCTAGGTTTATGGACTAAGAAGCATGTATATTTTTTTTTCACATGGGGATGTAAGAAGTGTGGCAATTCTCCAAACATTTATTCATCATTTAATAAGTGCCAGGCATCACAGACACTACTTCTGGCATTCTACTCTGCACAGTGTGGAAACACGTGAATAGCATGTGCTGTGGTAGGGAGCCGAGGTGTGTTTCTAACTATTTATAAACTTCCTTAATCTGCAGTTTATGACATTTCTTGTCCAGGGGAGAATGTCTTTATTTTCATAGTTAGAACTGTTAGTTCAAATGTCAATTCTCCTGGAAAACATAGTAACCCATTACTGTTTGCAGCAATTGAAGTTTACAAAATATATTTTGCAGTCCCTATTAGTTGGCTCACAGATGCAGAAGGGAACTTGGAAGCTTATGGCAACTGACATGACTTAGCAAAGGCAAACAGAGTTGGAACAAAGAGAGACTCCAGGTCTCCTCACACATATAGCCCCATATTTTCTCAGTAGATTTTAGGTAAAATGGTTTCCTCTAAAAGATGTTTTATAGGTGATAAATGCAAGGTGCCTTAAGGTAAGGAAACAGCATCATATAGGATGTGGGAATGAATAAATTGTGGCAATTATTTGTGTTAAGGGTGCCAAAGATGCACTCCACAATTATGGTGACTAACTTAGTTCTATACTGTGGAATTCAGACAAGAACATTTTCACAGTTAAGTATCTTTCTGTTTCTCATTGTAAATGATTCAGGCCCCAGCAAGGTGTTACTGCCTGAATAGATCACCTCATGACTGACAACAATGTGACTGAAATTATTCTCTTGGGTCTTACCCAGAATCCACACTTGCAGAAGATACTCTTCATTGTCTTTTTGTTAATTTTTCTATTTACTGTGCTGGCCAATCTGCTCATTGTCCTCACCGTCTCTCTCAGCCCCACACTTCCTGGTCTCATGTACTTCCTTTTCACCTTCTTGTCTTTCATAGATGCCTTCTACACCTCCATCACCACCCCCAAAATGATCATTGACCTGCTTCATCAGAGGAGAAGCATCTCCTTGGGTGGTTGCCTGACTCGGCTCTTCATGGAGCAACTCTTGGGAGGATCAGAGATCATCCTACTCATTGTCAAGGCTTGTGACCACTATATGGCAATCTGCAAGCCTCTGCATTATATGACCATCATGGGACACAGGCTCTGCTGCCTTCTGGTGGTCATGGCTTGGGTTGGGGGGATCCTCCATGCCACTATGCAGATTATCTTCTTTATCAACTTGTCTTTCTGTGGCCCCAATATCATTGACCACTTCATGTTGGACCTCTTTCCACTGCTGAAGCTTACTTGCAGTGACATCTACATGCTTACGATAATGGTGGCTGCCAAAAGTTGGGCTATGTTCTTGCTCATTTTTTCCATGTTACTTATCTCCTATGTTTCGTTTTGTGCTCCCTGGAATCCCATGGCTCCAAAAGATGGCACAAATCTTTCTCCACATGTGGTTCCCACTTTACAGTAGTTGTATTCTTTTTTGTGCTCTGCATATTCACCTACATGCATCCCATGGACTCCTACCTGGTAAATAAGTTGATGACTGTATTTTTTGCAATCCTCACCAACATGTTAAACCCTATCATTTACACAGTGAGAAACACAGAGGTGAAAAATGCCATGAGGAATTTGTTGAAGACAAGAGTAACTTAGACTAGTTATAATGCCAAGAAAGTGATGACACATAAAAACATATTGGTTAATGTGAAAGAGGATTACCAAATTTTGCAGGTAATTGACAAAATAAAAGATGAGAGACTAACATTTATGAGCATTTAATAATGACTAGAAACTTCACTAGCTGCATTTGATTGTTTTTCATGTACTTATCCAAGGATTCAATGTTCATGTATGATATTCTAGGCTACAGAATGGAAAAAATGTAAATCTTCAGTTTGATGGTTCTAGGGTGTGTTTTGCTACAGGGTCTCACTGCTGTTTTACAAAATTCTTCACACATTTGTTACTGGAGTGAAATGATTGTTCCAGAGGACCTTAGCTTCAGAAGTTCCTTTATTTTGGTTTTAGCTTTGCCTTTGGTGAAGCAAAAAAGAAGAAATCCTAGGATGGATATATGGCGGGTTGTGGAGAATTGAGGAGTGAAAGAACCATCGACATTGTTATTGTTGTCAACAATTTTTGTTGCTGTTGTTTGTTATCAAAAGTAAAAGGAGAGGCACCAACAAAACAAAGAAAGGAAAAATTCAAAGATTATCTGTAAATATTTTTCTTGACACAAAACCTGACTCAGACAATTTGAATTTGCATTTAATTTGGTCTTATTTACTCAAAAATTTCTTCTTACCAAGACTTAAATTTTTTTTTTTTAAGCAATAAGGGTAAACATCCCTTTACTTAATCTCAACAATAACTGTAAGTTTCCAAAGCCATCGCTCCATAAGGGTAACATATATATTTGCATCAAATGAATTTTTTATTATCTATCAGGCATAATTGATTCATTTAGCTGATTTAATCCATGTACTAAATTTATATGTACAAAATTACTGTCCCCATTTACAGAGAACCAAATTGAAGTTAAGAGAGGTTTAGTAATTTACTTGCCTTGGTCATACAGAAAGAGTTTAAGCTACAGAATTCAAATACAAGTCTTCCTGATCTCAATCTTATTGTCTTTCAGATAAACCACAGTTGACTGTAGCATGTTTATTTCTATAGATAAGAAATTTATATTCATTCTTAATAATGTACTTTATCCTTCAAGAAAGATAATGCCAAATTTGTTGCAACCTTTTTTCATGTGTAACAATATCTTTCAACAATAATTTTCCTCTATGCACATGAAAAATGTAGGGTCATTCTAAATTAGTAAATAATTTATGAATCACACCTTCTCTGACTATCATACTCCAATCTGTCTTACTTCTCACAAATATTCCCTTTCTCAAATGAGCTCATCATTTCAAGCTATTTCTTCCATTACTTGACCATACAGTAATGCCAGAGCAAGATACATCTGTTCTTTGGGGTGACTATGTGTTCTAGTTTATGCATAGCCACCTTGAGTTCATAAAAAGCAGAACCTGTTAAAGATCTAGGCCTGGGGCACAATGTAATCAGCAGTTAATCAACTCAAATGGCCAAGGTTTTAACTGCTGGTGAGAAATTCCAAGAGAATCTAGACTAAATGATTCATGGTTCATTTTGCCTTAAGACTGTTAGATAAGAGATGAGAATGGGCCAGCCCATCACCTATGAGGATTATATTCTGTAAACTTGGGAAACTACTCTCTCAAGAAAGTTCTCAGGATATTAGAACAAATGTGTCAATGAACCAATTATAATATAACCTGTGAAGTATATTGTAAATATAGGATATTATTTTATCATTGAAGGTGGAAAATGAATGAAGGCTATAACCCCAAATATTTCTAAATTGTAAACACATTGTTTGAGAATATTATTTTTTATGGATAAGAGAGAATTTAGTTTTATTTTTTCTGGCTGAGACACATGTTTTTAATCTTTAATAATGGTAACTACCCTGTGGTCAGATTGACATAATTTAATAATATTCTTTTTTTTTCTTTCTGTTCCTTTTCTAGTCTTAATAATATTCTTATGTGAAATGACCACTAGACTAGGTGATTGAATAATTTAGTCCTGCTACTTGCGAGGTGGCCAAGAAATAATCATATTGCCTTTTCTTCATCCATATGGTTAGGTGAATGGATTATTGTGTGGCTATTCTCTTATTAAAGGACAGAGTTTATTTCTGGGGCAACTAATTGAATGGTTAATACCATGATTTGGTTTTGTGTTTTGGAAGCATTTGTTTGGCCTGGCTCGAGTGAAGCTGTGCCCCTGGGAACCATCTATCACTGCAGGGGTGGGTGGGAATTCTATGGCATTGTGATTAGTGAATCAGTCAGTAGAGACCCAACCTCAAAGGGATGCAATGGGAATGATGCAAGTATGCACATTTTCACCACTTTTGAAAATGGCACTCTGCCCTCTTTAACACAGCCTCATTACCCAAAGGAGAACATCTTATTAATGATGTTTCTTTTAAGATGTGAATTGCAAACTATTTTCAAAATAACCTCAATATATAGCCAGATGACAGTGACAGTCCCTTGAATGATTTTATAAATAGTTTATCTTGCTTGCTTTTTTGGCAACCTTTACTATTTAGATGACATTTAAATTTTTTTTGCCAACTACAAGGGTCGTTTCTTATTTAAGTCCTTGGGTAATTAAAGCAGCTGTTTTAAATCTCTCTTTAAAAATCACTGGATACTTTAGTTCTATGAAAATAACTTCTTATTAAATGATTGGATGATTTGTTCCTTGTGTAGGACCTGATTTACTCACTCCACACTTGGAATAACCAAGTTGAAACTCTAATGTGTCATGATTCCCAGCTCTTCTGTAAAAGAAGCTTCATGTGAGTAAATTCTTGTTGGGATCAGATATTTAGTTATGCTGATGTGATCCTAGAAAATTAATTTGCACAATTTTCCACCTTCTACCTATTAGTTCCATTGGGTTACTGGCTGGGTTTTGAGAGCTCACAGACATGACTCTATGCTGAGCTTTGGATGTGACCTTAGAAACTTACTTGAATATTTTAAAAATCCCTATTAATTTCAGCTGCTATTTTGAAACTGTTGAAGTAATTGAATCACCTAAACAATGCACAATTATGTAATAATTAAAACATGTTAATAATTGAACTGTTTTATCTGTTTATACAAATTGTGATCACATTAGGAAGAATCTTAAGGTATGAAAAAAATTTACTTGACTTAATTTCATTTTTTTTGAAAAAATATCAAATAATGTCTTTTGGCCTCTTTCAAGATCATGAAGTTGAGCAAATAAAGTGGATTTATCTGATTCAGAGATGTGCTATAAGTAAAGGGAGGTATGGAGATAGCTGGTGTGTCTAGGCTGGCTTCAGAGAGATTTTTTGATTCCCTTTTTTTCATTCACCTCTTTATTTCTCTGTCTCTGATTTTCTTTCTTTCTTTTTTTCTTTCTTCTTTCCTCCCTTCCTTCCTCCCTTCCTTCCTTCTTTCCTTCCTTCCTTCCTTCCTTCCTTCCTTCCTTCCTTCCTTCCTTCCTTTCTTTCACATCAATCTATCTTTCTATCATGTGTCTATCTATCTATCTATCTATATACTATATTTTCTACTTCAGTTTGTACTAAGGTACATTAAGTTTTATTTTTCTACTAAAAACCTCCAAGAAGGAAATTATTCAATATTTTTCTTTGTTTTAATTAATATTACATTAGATCTCTTTTTCATTTTAAATGTAAGGATGAGTTGAAAGTTTTCTGTACTTCTCTATCAATATGTATAAATGGTACAAACATTTATTTGTGAGAAGCTTTGCTGCTTTGCTTATAAGGGTGGTGGTATGATATTGGGGGGGATGCAGATAATTTGTTTGGAGATAGCATGGTGAAATCATGAAAGGTTGTTTATGGATTAAGCCCCCCACCTGAAGAATTCCAAGAAAACATTAACTTTTGTATCTAAAATAGTATAATATATGAATATTCTTGCTGTTCTGATTTTGTGATAATCAGGGTAGGCTAAACATTCACTATATTAGAAACCACGCATGTGTCTGCAGACCTAGTTTTTCTTCCTAAGTCTGGTTTTCAGAATCCTGTTGATAAACTAAGCTGATTTATTATATGACCATCCTATATGGTTAAAGACTGTAACTTTGGGCATCTTTGGTTAACCTTAAGAGATATAGCAGGGAGATGGATGTGGCTTGGGTGGTTGGACATCCATCTTCCATATGGAGGGAACTGGCTTCAAACCCCAGGATCTCCTAGTAAAAATTTAAAAAAAATATATATATAGAAGGCATGTGGGCCACCAGGACCTCTGCGTGGGTATGCCGCCAGGACCCACGAGCAGGTGAGCCGCCAGGCTCTGTGTGCAGGTGTGCCACCTGACCCTGCAAACCGCATAGCAAGATGATGACATAACGGGAGAGTGACACATGGGAGACCCAAGAAGAGACGCACCAAAAAAACAGGAACTAAGGTGGCACAGGTGGGAGGATGCCTCTCTCCCATATGGGATGTTCCAGCGATTGAATCCCAGTGAAGACAGGAGGAGAAGGATGAGAAGAGGGCAGGAAATGGATACAGAGAGTTGTCCAGCGAATGAACATAGAAACAGCAAAAACAGGGGGGTGGTAAAAATGGATAAAAGTAAATAATAAATAAATAAATCTTTAAAAAAATGTATAGGGGAAGAAGATACAGATTATAGTTAGTAATAATACTTTGACTATGGTCTTTCATGATTTGTTAACAAATGTTTCACAACAATGCAGGGTGTTTGGGGCGATGTGTGGGAGCCCTGTATGATGTTATGCATGTTTGTAAGTTCACGATGATTACTGAACACTTATAATTTATGCATTTTCATGTATGAATGATATACTTCAATAAATTGATTGAAAAATAAATAAATAAAATGGTATAAGAATTTCTGTTCTATAAAGATGCTATTGTAGATAATTCCTTCTCCACTAACTAGTTCTCATCTTTCATCTTTCAAGAAAGCAAAGTAAATTATGGAGACTTACCAACAGAAATAGCCTCTTTAAAGGCCTTAATTAGAGACATGTACTATTGATGGTTCATGTACTCGGGGACTAGACCTTCCAAATGACACAGGAACACTGATGGTTCATTGATGATAATCCAAGGCACTCGCTGAACAATTTCTAGCACCACGTATTTTTCAAGATTTTACTGGAGAAATTATGTATCTCCATAAAAAATTCAGATGCAGAAAAAACACACATACTGTAAAGTCAAATTCCTAGATTCAAGTCCAAGTCTGTTACTTCTTAGTTGTATGGCCTTGAGGTAATTAATTATCTTCCTCTTTCTCAGCTGTACAATGTGCCTCATCATATGCAGATAAGAGGATTAAATGATATAATATATGTAAAATAACTAGCAAAATGCCTTGTCTATAGCAGGTGTTTAGCAATTTATTATTATTATTACTCTTATTTTAGTTTAAAATGGATATCTGCATATAGACAGTATATATCTATGAATATTACATTTTACTTTATTTGGTTTTATCTGGGGACCAACAATAATTTCTTGCTATGTCTTCTTGTTTATGGCATAAGTGAAATTATATGAGTATATGAATGAATGAATGAAAGCAAATTAAAATGAATTATTTTTCACTGTATTGTTTGGTGAACATAACCAAGATTGATAATGTTTAGTGTTAATAAGGCTGTAGGGGAAAATGAACTTTTAGTATACTATTATTGGGGAAAAAATCTGGTATAGAATTTTCTAAGAGTAGTATTACAAAGCATGTTAAAGTTAAAATATGCATATTCTGACTTGGTGATGATGCTTCTAGATATTTCTACAACAGAAATATTCAAACCTAGAAAGTAAAGATGTCTGTAAAGTGATATTTACTACAGCATATGTATAAGACAGAGTATTAGAAATATTAGAAATATCAGGCAGAAATGAGTTAGTTAAGTGAATTATGGTGCAAACATAAATAGAATAATCTATAGCAATTAAAAAGGAAAATGAATACATACTGAAGTCAAATAATGTTCATGTAAATTGTTAAATTTAAATATTCAAGTACTAATACAAAATACATATTTTGATAACATTCTTACATATTTTTATATAGTATAAGATACATAATGAATGTGCACACACAATAAAACTACATAAAATGCATATCTGAATATCATGAACTAAACTGCTAATACAGGGTCCAGTGAGTGCCTGTCGTTGGGGTGGCCCTTTGTCTTTAAACTTTAAATTACTCTACCAGTCCAAGGACCATGCCTTGCTTTTATAATTTATAAAAATAGCAATAAAAAACCCTTCAGTTTTATTCAAATGACTCCTTTTTTGTTAAAACTGCAGACTAATTTAGAAAATCATTTTTGAAGATGGGATTTTTAAAGTCAATTCAAATCTTGCATACTGATAAAGGTGGATGAGTCATGATATCCTGTTAGTCCAGTGGACATTTAATAGAAGTAGATGTTTTTTGGAAACCTAAAGACAGGATCTGTTTTAAAATGGTGATTGGCATCATTCTTCTCATCCTGGTAAAAGAAATGGGATACTGCTCAAAGCATCCAAATGATTACCAGTCATTTAATACTTATAACCACCGTTTCAGATAGTGAATATTACTTCCCATTTTATAGAGAATAAAGCTGAGGCACAGAGAGGTTGACAGGCATAGAGTAGGTACTTAGAAGGAAGAATCAGGAATTTTACAGAGATTTAGTTAAGACTAAATTCTCACTATATTTTCCCAAAATGAACTGTGGTCTAGCTAAGCACATCTCCTCAAGGCAACCTGCACCTAGGATTGTATGAGACTAAGTTCCCTGATATGCCCACAATATGACAGTCATTTAAATGACTAAATGTCTATACTATATTTTTAGTATACTTTAATGTTCATAAGTTGAAACATATATTTTAAACCATAATACGAGGTACTTTCTATGTGTGATATAATAATACTGAAAACAGAACAACAACTGAAATTTAGAGCAATTGTATAACCTCTAGTCAATTCCATCCCTGGAAGGCCCATAGCAAAGTCAGGTTTATGTCATGTCAAAGTCCATATATTTGGCTATGTACACCACATTTGTCCTGTCTCTGTTCATGCCTTGTCATTCTGTTGCCCTTACTGATCACTTTCCTTTCAATTTTCTAAATTATCATATCAAAGCCTAACCCTTTCATCTTCTTTAAAATGGATAGGTAACACTGATGTCTTTCCATTCTGGAACTTACATTGTTTTCACATTGTTTCATTTATGCTTATTCTGTTTCCATCTTTAAGGATAAGACATTTCCTTATATCCACCAAAGTCTCTGCCATACTATTGAAGTTTAGAAATATTTACTGTTTGGGTAATAGACAATTAAAGGAAATGTAATTCCCCACTTCTTCATTTGAACAGTAGTGTGAAGGATGGTGTTTCACTGGGGCTCACTACAGACAGAAAAATCAATGTTATAGGGAGGATCTAACAGCAATGATTCAACCCTGAACTGGAAGTCCAAGGTATGGTTTAGCAGATGGGTTTGGTTAATGCATGTCTATCATTGTAAATGGTAGGGATGATAAATTGCATCTTTGAGTCTAGATGCCATTGGAAGAGCAGCTAACCTCTCACAATGGCAAGCTCATTTAGGGAGGCAGGGACTTGCACCAATGTGGTTGGTTGCCCATATTTCAAAGCAAATGCAGTTTTCTTTGTATTAATTCAATTTCATGGGTTTAATTAAATGACTAGTGTGTGCACAGCACAGCATTAAGAATTTAGGGAAATGAGACCAAATCAGCTATGCTTAAGCACACACATAAAGAGATAAGACCAACATGAAATTGATATAAAAATTGAGCTGAGAAGAAAATTTAATTATTGCTAACACAGTACAAAACTATACAGGTGCATGTAACAAACCCTCAAGGTTATTGTGGCAAGAGGGAAGAGTGGAAGGAAATGAGGTGATGGTGACGGATTTGATTGAAAGCAAAGGGCATGGTCAGAGGCAGTAGGAAGTCAGCAGCTTATAAAGATGAAAAATAATCATGATGAATATTTCAAGAGTGCTCTCCATAGAATGTCATGCTTGTTACTAACTTTGATCTTCACAACAATGTTGTGATGCCGAAAGTAAAATTCTTGGAGGGGATGCAGAAGACGGTGGTTAGCAGCCTGAAATATGAACCTGTGAAAAGACTTTTAGCAAGTTTCATAATTTCTCTAACCCTCATTCACTGCATCAGAAAAACATCATAATAATAGTTCCTACCTCATATTGTTTCATGGTAATTAAAAGAGAAAATCAGGACTTTATTGATGCCCCTGTCTGTGGTGGGAGGGAGAAGTACAAAAGAGGAGGGTGATTGTATTGGGGAAGGTTTTGAATGTCAGACTGAGAAGTTTAGATGTGTACTAATCCTCATAAGGAAAGTATGATATATTCATTGATTTTAAGACAGGAGGAATATTATTATCTATTCTACTGCATGTTGTTTAAAAATATTTAATTATGAGATGACTCAAAGGAAATCGTACTTGGAAGTGCAAATGATCAATGCAGATAAGAGCTGAGCTGCTAGGTTTGAAAGGGGCAGCATCCCTGTGATGCCTTCTTTGAGCCTCTGATGTTCCACTGATCTACCATGACTACCTCATATTCCACATGAGGGGACAAAAGTCCACAGTGACAAGCATCGAAACAAGGTATTCTAAGGAGGTTGAGTGACAATCTTGAATAAATTCAGTTAACCTGAATTCCAAAAATGATTCCTTCTACTTTATGAGGACTCTTCAAGAACTATTGAAGTTCTCATACTGAAGATGGGAGAGGCTGCAAAGAGTCATCTAGGAATCATATACATTGTTTAGCATGCAGAGAGATAATAAGAATGGGCCTCTGAGTATTTATATGAGTTTTAGAGAACATGTAATTAATATCCCTATTTAAAAAAATTGTCCTATAATATATTCCAACGGAATGACAGATAGCCTCTAACTAAATACCCGTGGTAAAGAGAAGTTTTTTACTTACTGAAGCTATTTTTTTTTTAACCATATAATTTGTTCTTGGCTGCAATAGCTATCGCATTTAGCTGGTAGAGACTGTTGTTCATTTCTTTAGTGTACAGTGTAAGAGTTACGAAGTGTGCTTCAAAATGAAATGACCTGGATTCATTATCCCCACTCACCTTAGATGAGAAGCTGAATGTCTCCAAACCTCAGTTCCTTCAACTCCAAAACGGATTTTGTAATTGTAACTACCTTGGTTGGTGTAGAAAATAGATAATGCACATGACTGAGCAGCGGCATTGCTGGCGTGTAGTGAGTGGAAAATAAATGAGTTGGTTTACTGATAATTTTATTATCCTTTAGGATCCTTTGTTCCATCTGGAAACACTACTTCATCAGAAAGAATGGAATGGACAATTTGCACTGATACAGGTTCATGTGCAGAGATGGTATCATTTAAGTTGTAGATCTGGGCCTTCCTGGAGCAAAAGAAAAAAATCAAGGTTTTATTTACTGTAAGCAGCACATCTGGAAAATTATTAGTAACATTTGAAAACAAAGTCAATGACAGTGATTTCTAGTTTTAGGATTAGATTGTTTATATATATATAAACAAAGCATGTTAGAACTGTATATTAGAATTGCACAATTGTCTTTGTAGAATGAAATGAACACAGGAATCATAAATTTATCTCACTGGATTGCAATGAAAATTATATCATGAAGTACAGTGTTTCACACATATTGAGCACCCTTAAAAGATGGATATGAATTCAGTCATTTTTCACTCCTCTTAGCCTCAGTATTTTATCTATAAAGTGAGGAAAATATCTCATGGGTGATTCCACTGCCTGAGACACAGCAAGGACCTATTAAATATTAGATATATGTAATAATAATAATAGTAATAATAATAATAAGCCAATTTGAGAAGGAAGATATGTAGAGGGAAAGAGTAAATTTCTTAATAATTGGAGAGCCCATTTTATATGTCATATCTATCCTGTAGGCTTTCAACTAGCATATTCTAGGTGCTCAACATGCATCTGAAAATAATAGGCGAATAGTCATATAAAATTTGGCAAGTTCTTAAATATACCTGGTGATAAATGAAGGTTAGCACCCTAGCTTGGATGCCCCCAAAAACAGAGGCTAAGAGAGGAGCTTTTATGGAGGTATTTTCTTTTGAAAAATTGAATAGAGGCACTGGTAAGAGTGAAAAATGGGAAGGAATAAAATTTAAGCCAATATTGTGTTAAAGTGATTAGCATTTTTTCACTGACTCTTAAATCTTAATGGGCAAGTGTTTCCCTGGGAAGTGATAGCTCTCTCATATTTCCAGGTATGCATATGCACTAGAATGATAAAGCAGTGTCCCCAAAGTGTCTCAAACAGCACGTGCCAAGACAGAAAGCAAGAGATGAGTTCATGAGAAGAGATGTTGTTAGGAGGATTCAGTGGAATGAAGCTGCTGCCATTTTGCAATTGTGAGCATCTGTTTGCCGTAGAATTGGAGAAAAGTAGTAGGTCAAAAGGGGATGAAGCAGCACAAAAAGTGCTAAAGACACTGAATGATTAATAATTAAAAATAATACTGCTATTGCAGATTTTCCAGCTCTCAGTGATATGCTTACATAACCACAGAGTAAATGAAGAGTGAAAACAATATAACAGAATTCATTCTTTTGGATATTAAAATCCAGAGCTGTGGAAAATATTCTCTGCTGTGTTTCTAATCATGTATGTGGCGACAGTGATGGGAAAATTACTCATTGTGGTAACCATGATCACAAGTCAGAGTATGAGATCACCAATGTATTTTTTCCTTATTTCCTTTTTCCTGATGGATGTCACCTACTCTTCCATCATTGCCCCCAAGATGACTGTGGACTCCCTCTCTGAAAGCACTACCATCTCCCTGGAAGGCTGTATGATCCACCTCTTTGCAAAACATTTCTTTGGTGGTGTGGAGATCATCCTTCTCATCATTATGGCCTATGACTGCTACATGGCCATATGTAAGTCCCTGCACTACCAGACCATCAACTGTCCTCAGTTGTGCTGCCGGCTGGTGATAGTGGCCTGGGTTGTGGGATCTATGCACGCAAAAATACAGCTTCTCTTTATGTACCAAAACCCTTCTGTATTTGGTCCCAATATCATTGATCACTTTATGTGTGATTTGGTTTCATTGTTGAAACTGACCTGCATGGACATGCATGTCCTGGGTCTCTTTGTCATCCTCAACATTGGGGTGATGTGTGTGACCATATTCTTTATGGTTATTGCCTTCTACATGGTCATCCTCTGCTCTCTGAGGTCTTGCAGCTCTGATGGGCAGCACAAAGCCCTCTCCAACTGTGACTCCCACCTCACAGTGTTCATCTTGTTCTTTGTGTGATGTATCTTCTTGTATGTGGCCTGTGGCCACTTACTCAATAGACAAGGCAATGGCTGTGTCCTTTATGATTGTTGAACCCATATTAAATCCCTTGATCTATACCCTGAGTAATGCAGAAGTGAAAAATGCCATGAAGAAACTTTGGAAGTAGCAAGGAACCCTGGGTGGTCCCTAGCTTATATGCTAAAAACAAATCTTTTTTTTTTTAGCATATAAAAAATATGAGGACTTAACCTTACTATCCACTCCAAGCTATCACATACTCAGTAGTCAGTGGCATCTCAAAAGCATTCATATCAAGTTATGGTGCAATGTTCTACCGAATAGTGTTTCTGCTGACGTCTCCAATACATTTTGTACTCTATCCTACTTCTCACAGGACCCTGGCCACAGTTCTTTTTTTTTTTTTTTTTTCAATCTGTCTTTTAAACAATCCAAGCTTTCCTTAGTATATTAGTTTCTTAGCTACTTAAATAAATACCATACAATGGGTTGTTTTAACAACAGGAATTTATTGATTCTCAGTTTCAGAGGCTAGAAGGCTTACTTCCTCCTGGAATTGGTATTTTATGGGTGGCCAGCAATCTTGAGGTTCCCTGAGGTTTCTGTGACATGGCAATGCACAAGGCAGCGACTTTTCCTTCCTCTCCTGGGTTCTGTTAGCATCCAGTTTCTGGCTACACTTTTGGCTTTCTCTCTGTACAATTTCCTTTGCTTATAAGGTCTTCAGCCATATTGGATTAAGTCCCACCCTCATTCAGTTTGGGAACACCTGACTAATAATATTTTCAAAGGTCTTATTTACAAATGTGTTCATATCCACAGGACCAGGTGTTGGGACATGAACATGTCTTTCTAGGGGACAAGCTTCAATCCACAAGGCCCAGTTCAAAGTTTTTGTTCTAACTCTTCTCTCTGCTGAAATCCACTTTCTCAGATGCATCACCTGGGTGGGTCTGTCTCATTTTCTCCCCCATTTTCATTTCAACTCCACACTACTCAGAGAAGTCTTTCCTCATAGCTTTCTTTATGTTATTCTATACTCTTCATCCTGTTTATGTACTTAATATCAGTGATCTCAAAGTATAATTTAAAAATTTTGTTGACTTTTATATTCTCTATTTTTTCCTCAAAATTGTAATCCCTGTTGGTGTGGAGATTATGTTTATTTATTCATGCTGCAAACTCAGGGGTTAAAACAAACCCAGTCACTTAGTAGGTGCTTAATCAATATTGCTGAATAAATATAAATTTAAATGCAACTTTTTTGACATTTGAAAATTAAATAGTTGGGAAAGAAGAAGGGGAGGACAAACATATCTAAAATTTAGGGGTTAGAATCTCCCCAGTTTGCAGGCAGCAAGGTGGCCATTTGTAAGAAGAACCACTATTTTAAGCAGTACTTCCCTTAGACCTGGGCAAACAGAGTCCTGTCCTCAACACTACATCAGGGAGTGACTTTTTTGAAAATTTTCAAGACGTCCTCTAGTGCCTGGGACTGTATAGGGTCTGTATTAGTCAGCCAAAGGGGTGCTGAGGCAAAATACCAGAAATCTGTTGTCTTTTATAAAGCATATTTATTTGGGGTAGAATCTTACAGTTACCAGGCCATAAAGCATAAGTTACTTCACTCACCAAAGTCTGTTGCCACATGGTGGAGCAAGATGGCTGCTGACATTCAGCTTTCCTCTTCCCTTAAGGCTCTATGGTCAGTCACTCTAGGCTTTGTCTTTCTCCCTGGGGCTCAGCAGGTCATCTCTTTTCCCAGGGCCTTCTTTCCTTCCTCACAACCAAGCTCCTTTCTGTGCTTACTTCCTAGGGCTCCAGCTCAAAATTCCAAATTCCCTTTTCTGCAGTATGGCTTCTCTGTGAGTCCCTGCCCACCAGGGGATGGAGATGCAAAGTCCTACTCATGTGGCCCAGTCAAAGCCTTAATCATTATTTAATCCAGTAAAAGCAAAACCTCTTAATCCAATACACTCTAATATGCCTAGAGGAAAAGACAAGTTTACAAACATAATCCATTATAAATTTTTGGAATTCATCAATAATATCAAACTGCTACAGGGTCTATAATGATTTCTGGGTGGGACACTCTGTCCTGGACCCAACTTCTTCAGCCCTGTCCCTGTTTCTCCCTTATAGGGTACTCTTAATTTTACACCAATGACATTATTTCCAGCCCTGTGGCAGGTACCTTGGCTCCAGGAGGGTGACCTGTCAAGAAAAGGGTTGCAGGCTTGCTCTTTATTTTTTTCACAATATTTTTCTACCTTGATTTACCAGAATGGTGTTGACATTCTGATTTGGGGTGACAGAGGACAACTTTAAGGATTTAGGCTACAAATGGCCCTCTGCTGACACTTGTCCTTGCACCATTTTTGTGGGCTTTATCAACTCTCATTTGTCCATGCTCCAACAGTTGTGCTGCCATCTATAGGACTGCGGGTGGTGGTGGTGGTACAGGCATTCTTCCCTGCTATGCATCTCATTGCCTGGCACTCAGGACAGTTGCCCCAGTCCTTCCACAGTCTCTGTGACACGTTTCAAACAGTTCTTCTAGGATGGCTGCACCTATCTCCTTCAATAGCTTTCAAGACAATTGTTCTGCAATGCATATTGCCTTTCCAAGTGATGCCTTATCTGGTCACTGATGGATATGGTGATATGGTACTCTCCTGTGTTAGTCTTAAGTCATGTCCAATGAGGGACATCCCATTCCAGAAATGCAGTGATTATGGCCTAAAGAATTCAAAGAACAACATCACTGGAATGTGCATAGTTCCATACTTATGCTATAAAATTATGAACAGTCAATTTAACATGACCAGGAGTTGCATAATTGTTTTCCCTATCTTGCAGTGTGATTATCAGAATTACACTTGTGGTCATCATCAATAATATAATCCTTGAAAGTCATTAGAAGACAGTATTTATGGATCATCAGATGACTGATATAGAATCATGACTATTTATGTACATAAAGGGCATAAAAAAATGATATTAAGGACCTGCAAGGGAATGTTATGGGTTAAAATGTATCTCGCAAATTGTAAGTTCAAGTCCTAGCCTCCAGTCCATGAATAACCTATTTGGAAATAAAATCTTTGAAAATATCACCAATTGATTCCAAACTGGATTTGAACGGGTCCTAATCCTATATGACTGCTGCCCTTGTAAGTAGAAGAGAGTTAGACTACTTCAGAGAGACACAAGGAAGAAGGCCATCTGAACAGTGAGGCAAAGATTTGAGTTACATTGATTGATTTGAGTTAACTACCAGTGAGTTACACTGGTAGCTGCCAGAAGCTAGAAAGAGGTAAGGAAAGACTCTCATTTACAGGTTTCAGAGAGAGGATGGCTCTTCTGACACCTTGATTTCAGTATTCTAGCTTCCAGAAATGTAACACAATATATTTCTGCTGGTTTATGCCACCGAGATTTTGGACTGTGTTATATCAATAAAATGGCATTATTGTAATCCACACAGGCTCCAAAGAGAACAAAAAGAGATCATTCTTGTACTTCAACAGAAAGAGAGGTGTCTGTGTACTAGGAAGACACTTTATGTGCTATGATTGGACAATAAAAAATTATATTAAAAAACCTCTTTACACACAAGTCTAAATCTGTATTAATCAATAAAGTGTTATCTCACACTGGATCATGGATTTTGTAATATGTTCTTATGTCAAATTGTTTATGATTTTTATTTTTTATATACTTTTTATTTTTTATTTTATTTTATTTTATTTTAATTTCTTAATTTTTAAAAAAATATATGATTAGATTACACAAATTTTACACAAAAAATATAGGGATTCCCATATGCCCCACTCCCCACACCTCCCACACCCTCCCACATAAACATCCTTCATTAGTGTGGCACATTCATTACAGTTGACAAACGCATACTGGGGCTTTGCCATTAAGCATGGACCATAGTTTACATTGTAGTCTACACTCTCTCCCACAAAGTCCTGCATGTTATGTGATGACGTAAAATGGCCTATATCTGTTGTTGCAATGTCACTCAGGGTGATTCCCAAGTCCCAAAAAAGCCCCCATGTTACAACTGTTTTTCCCTCTCCCTGCCCCCAGAACCTCCAGTGGCCCCTGGCTCCACTTCAATGTTGTAATTTCTTCCATTGCTAGAATCACAATATGTGTATAGTAGAATACCAATAAGTCCTCTCTAGTCCACAGCTCTTCCCCCAATTCCAAGGATTATGGAATGGTGATGCCCACTCCACCTCCAACTGAAAAGGGGCTTATATCCCATGAGGAAGATGGATAGGATTATCCTGCCTGCAGCTGTAGACTCTCTCTCTTCCTTGGGATGGCTGTTGCCCATCATTAACTCCCTTCCAGTTGTCCTGGGTTAGTCCAGTGAGAGGTAGAGAAGGTGTTGCAAATCCATTGAGGTTCAGGGTCACCTGGCACATAGACAGCCCAAAGACCTGAGTCTCTGGATGTACACTTACAAACTCCAACACCAAGTATAGGGATAAATAGAAGGGATAGATGAGCCATGTGCAGGGAAGAAATAATTGATCCAAATATGTCACTCTCAGGAGCACAAACTCCAAAGTAGGACCAACTGGCAAGGCACTAGACTTTGGAGCTATCCCCCTGACCAGAGGAGCTGGGTGTTTCCAGAGCCCTCAGAAGCCCCACTACTTGGGGTAGTATCCACTTTGGAAGTCTATGAGATCCTGCTGAGATGTGCATAAGCTTTACCTCTGGGATGACCTCCTGACTCACTTTGAAGTCTCATAGCCATGCAAACTCATTTGTCTTTACCTTTTCCCCCTTTTATGTGAAGTCTTTTCCCAGTTGCATTGCCAGTTGGTACTTGGTAGCAATTCCTATGTGCCCTGGAGGCTCATCCCTAGGATTCATGTCCCACATTGGGGGGTAGGTAAATGCATTCTTATGTTGAGTTTGGCTTAGAGACAGGCCACATTTGAGCAACAAGGAGGCTCTCAGGAGGCAACCTTTAGGCACCCCAGAACAATAGGCTAAGTTTCAATATCAAGAGCAAAGGCTCACAAGCCTAGTCATCAATATCAAGGGCCCCTCAGTGGATTATTCTCCTTTGCCAGTCACTACACTTGCACTTAGTGGACTGTTACTGCTCCCTTAGATAATGTGACAGAGCTCTCCAGGATGGAAATTCAGTATTCTTTTGGTTATTGTGTGAGTCTCCACACACTGTGACAATAGCCAATGAATATTTGAACATTTTTACATATCTTATATGTATGCTCAGGTGACCTTCCTCCCACGTATCCCCCATCACTGATACTCCACATCAAGGATCCTCCCCTGCCACAATTGTAACAGCACTGGGATCCAAACTTCTTCAAAAATGAAGAGCTATGGACTAGAATGGACTTACTTGTATTCTACTATATACATATTTTGATTCAAGCAATGGAAGAAATTACAACATTGATGTGGAGCCGATGGCCAAAGGAGGCTTTGGGAGAGGGAAAGCAGTTATAATACCTGGGCTTTCTCAGGACTTGGAAATTGTCTTGAGTGACATTTCAATGACAGATTGGCCACTTTATGCCATCATATAACATGCAGAACTGTGTGGAAGAGACTGTGGTCTACAATGTGAAGTATGGACCATTCTCAATGGCAAAGCCCCGGTATGTGTTTATCAATTGCAATTAATGTGCCACACTAATGAAGGATGTTTATGTGGAAGGTTGTGGGAGGTGTGGGAAGTAGGGCGTAATGGAATCCCTCAATTTGTTGTGTAACAGTTATGTAATCTAAGTATCTTTTTTAAAAAAAAATAAGAAAAAAAGAAAACAAACAAACAAACAAAAAACGAAGCCATTACAATAGCCAAATGCAATTAATAGGAAAATGAAACAATAATAAGATTAAACATAAGAAATAAAATACATAAAAAATTTAAAAAACTAAAACTAAAATAAAATTAAAAGATTGGGATATTAGAAAAAATGAAAAAAAATGTTTAAAAATATTTTTTTACATTTTACCTTTCATCACCATAATACCTGGTATCCTGTCTGTACTGTGGTACCTTCCCTCACACATTCCCCAGTTTCTCACTATTTTTCATTTTGTTTTAAAAAATGTTTTAGTTCACAGCCACGTCACACACAGAATACAGGAGACTCTCATATATCCAACATCTTCTCCCTTTGCTCCCCACCATATTAATACCTTTTTATATGTGAATGGTGCCTTTGGTATAATTGATATACAAATAGTGAAACACGGCTACTAAACTTGGTCAGTGGTTTACATTATGGTTCACATTTCAGACTGTACATTTTATAAATTTTGATGATATTTACCATGTCCTCTGTCCGTCATTGTAAGATCATGTAGGACACTTACACTGCCCACTAAATACCCCCTGTTTAATCTATTCTATTCCTCCCTACCCCTCCTTTCAGGACCCATGATGACCACTTGGCTTGACTCGTTGGATAACAAGATTCATAGTTACATGCAACAAGCCTGAGGTCTTGACACAGTGGTTTCTCCTCCCTTATTATGGACCACCCATGTTTTCAAGAGACTCCTGCCTGTCTATTTCTGAACAAATTGGACTTCCTGAGGATCAGAGTCCAACTCCTTCCTGCTGATTATGTGGGTCTCCTCCCACTGATACAAACACATTATGACAGAATGATTGCTTTTCTATTTTTTTAAAGAAACTTAGATTACATAAATATTACACAAAAAAATATAGGGGATACCCATATGCCCTGTTCTCTAGCCCTCCCACATTTTCCCACATCAACAACATGCTGCATTAGTGTGGTACATTTGCCAAAATTGATGAGTACATCTTGGAGCATTGCCACTAAGTGATGATTGTAGTTTACACTCTCTCTTACACATTTTTGCAAGTTATTACAAGGTATACAATGGCCTGTATCTGCAACACCTACTCTCCAGTTCATTGGACTCACCCAGGGCAAGTAACAAGAAGATGATGTGTGAGGCTAACCACCTCAAGGAACCAAGAAAGTTTGAAACTGCAAGCAATAAAGTCCCATCCATCTGCCCCATGGGATTTAAGACCCCTCTCAATTAGAGGTGGAGTGGGCATCTCCATCACAGAATCCTCAGGAATGGGGAATGGATGATGAACTAGAGTAAACTTACAGTTGGTCTACTGTAGACTTATTGTGATCCTAGCAATTTAAAATTGTTTATTATTTGGAAATTTTTTTTAATTGGCAGGTATCTTGCAAATATTATTTGTGTGGTTCTACATACCCTAGGGGAGACCTTATTTTAGAGACATCAATTCTGTGATGAATTAATTAAATCATAAAGAAAATGACAGTCTTTTTTCATGGAAATTGATAAGATAATTCTAAATGTATATGAATGTGTGCCTGTGATTGAATAGCCTTGGTAATTAAAAAAGAGAAGAATAGAGATAGGAGACTAGCTTTACTGGATATCAGAACATATCTTAAAGCTCTGATTTGTAAACATTTTGCTATAGGCCCAGTACTAAAGAATTCTAAAGAATGGAAGAAACTGCCAAGAAATTAAGCCATCTATCTTGGAAATTTATTGTAAATTCTGTTATTTAATAAATGATGAAGGTGGAATTTTAAATTGGTAGGACAGATTGGATTATTGGATAAATGGATAAATTCTGGAAGGGCAGGTCTATATATATTATTATATATATATAATTAAATTGTAAATTAGTGGGACTTAAAGATTTAACAGCTTATCAACATTTGAAAATATTGTTATATGATATTCTTTTAAAGAAAACTTGCCACCAAATTTTAAGCTGGAATGTCACTGGGATAACTTTAGAAAAACAACTACATGGCTTTTTAGGTTTTTGGTAGGTATCTTAAGACTTGTGTACAAATTTTTCATAATTTCTCTGCTGAGCTTCAAAACAACCAAAAAAATCTCAATTATGAAAGACAAAAATATGTATATATAATATATATAATATATATA
>JAQZBX010010799.1:5810-43844 GCA_029593785.1 Cabassous unicinctus
TTTGTCTACTTTCCCTTCTATTCTCCTTCTGTGTTTCCTATAATGCATATGTTTGTGTGCTTCATATTATCATTCAAGTCCCTAAGTCCATGCTGGATTTTTTTCTATCTTTTAATCTATCTGTTCTACTATCTTTTTTATTTCTGATGTACTGTCTTCCACATCACTTATTCTTTCTTCTGCCTGTTCAAATCTGCTGTTTTGTGCTTCCAATGTGTTTTTGATTTCTTGCATTGTGCCATTCATCACCATCATATCCCGAATCTTTCTGTGCACATTTCCAATTTCTTCAGTATAATCTCCCAGTCTCTTCTTAATATCCATAATCTCTTCCTTCACTTCATTAAGTTGATTCATGATATTTGTTTCGACATTTCTGATTCATTGTTCCATGTTCTGCATTTCCTCCTGTTTTTGTTTGCTCATTAGACTGGGCAACGTCTACCTTTTTCTTTGTATGGCCTGTAATTTTTTGTTGTTGTCTAGTCTTCTGTTTATCTTGATGTGTTTACTTGGTTGGTTAGCTTCTCTTTCTACTCTAGGGTTTTATTTTGTTGTTTTTGTGTGTATGGTAAAGTTTCACTTTGACAAGTCATTCCTCTTATTCTATTTCCATGTTCTTGTCTATTTTCCCTTGGATAAAAAAAAAAAAAGAATTAGGAGCAGGGAAAAGAAAAGAGATAAGAAGAGAAAAAGAATAATAGTTTTAATAATAAATAAGATACAAGAGGATCCATACATGAACTAGGAAAATAAATAATTAACCCGTGTGAAAAATCATAAGAAGTACAGAGGAATAATAATTAAAAGGTGGAATATAAAAGTGAAATGAGAAACAAAATAGAGAAAAATATGTATAATGAATTAAAAGATGAAATGATGAGAAGAGAGGAAAAGAAAATAGAAAAAAAACACAAAAGAAAAAGTAAAAAAGATAGAAAACAGAAATAACAAGAGAGAGAGAGAGAGAAATAAAAGTATCCAAGGAAACCTGAAATAAAAAGAATACCTATATGTTCCCTGTCATAAGATTTCTGGTGAATGACTGATAACCCAGACTGGGGAATCAAACCTGGTACCTTGTGTAATCAAGACTGGAATTCCTCTACTGAGCTGAATTGTCTCCTCAAGTTGTTTGGGCTTTAGAAATCTATCTGCCCTCTTTCCCCAGTCATTTTACACTACAACTTGCTAGAGACCTGCTGATTAGGTGGCTGACTCTTTCCAATCTCTCATCTGCTTCCTTTCTTTCCCTTGGTCTCTAGACATGACAGCCTGCCTGAGCAGATACCCCTCCCTTCCCTCTATTGGATTGGAGTCCCTTCTGAGATTCAAAGAGGTTTCAGTTGGCCAAACTCACCACGAAAAAAAACAGTCTTCCCCCTCTTTCAGACCCCTCTTCCTCCCAGGGAATGCCCCTCCAAGTCTGTTGCTGAGGTGAGGTTTATGTGCCATTCAAGCCACAGGGGTGAGCAACTTACAGTTGCCCTTTGGCTTCTTTATCTTTCTGATATCCTCCTAGAGGACTCAGAGCACCTTCCCATTCTACATAGATCCAGATCAGCTCCATTTAGAAGGTCCCTGCTTTCTCTGACCCCTTTTTTTTGAGAGAGGGTCAGACTCTGCCCTACCTACTTCTGCAACATTTTTGTGGAAGTCCCGTCTAGTAGGATTTAGCTTGATTTTTAGCATCCAAAATTCAGATCACTTCATCTCTATGTTTTCTTCTAATTTTCAAACAACTAGAGGGGAAGCTTAAGCAAATAATTCAATTAAAATTCTTTTTTAGAGACTTTATAAAAAAGTGGTAGAGTGCATTGGACCCATGGGCTCTAGCTTGTGAATGGTGCTGCTATGAACATTCATGTGAACATTTGTGTTTGAACACCTGTTTTCAATTATTTGATATTTATACCTAGAAGTAGAAATGATGGGTCATATGGTAATTCTATGTTTAAATTTTTGAGGAACTGCCAAACTTTGTTCCATGGCATCTGCACCATTTCATCTTAACAGCAATGCATGAGGGCCATATATTTATTAAAGTATAAAATGATGCAAACAAAAAAATGAACAAGTAAAACTCAGAAAATACAAGAAGCACAGGATGAAAAACATTTACAGGGTTGGAACTTTAAGGTATACTGAAACCAAGCTCTAGAGCAGGTTTCATCCACGTGCTTCTCAGCCCACAGATTTGCAAGATAGGTGTGCCTTACATTGATGTTACCTCACTATGGGAGCAAAATTATTTTTGGATTTCAGGTGTAAAGATTCCTAAAAACTCTCTGGAACTGGACCACAGTCAAGGCAAACCTCTATCAATGTGATACCCCTTCCCCATAACTTATCTGTCTTCTCCAACAAAGGACACGTACATCTTCATCTGTGCTCCATAGAAAATCGAATTTCTAAGGAATTGGGAAACAATCAGATGCTTAGTATACTGGATAATTTAACAGACAAGTATTGCACATCTGAAATGTGCCAGACACTCTGCTGGGTACAGAGTAATCAAAATTTTCTCCTCATTTGTTCATGGCCATGGCAATTTAGAGCTTATAGAAAGCATAATCTGAATATTAAACTCAGCATGCATTGATTTTCCCATTTATCTCTCTGACAATTTTCACTCCATTAAAAATTCTCTTGGAGAGTGGATGTAACTCAAGTTGTTAAGTGCCTGCTGCCCACATATGAGGTCCTGGGTTCAGTCCCTGACCCTCATACTTCAAAAAAAAATTTCTTAATATTTCTTTGTTTTTATTATTATTTTAGAAAATCAAACAAAAGGAATGAATAAATGGTTTAGAATTCTTGGGGTCAATCATTCCCAGTTCTTTCCATCCATAAAATTTGTTTCTTCCTATTTGTTGCAAGGGAAATTTGTAATCCAGTATCCTATGTTGGCAAGTTTTCAATGTTGCCTGTATTGGTGAAGGGATGAGAAAGGAGTCTAAGAATTCTGCCCAGTTTGCACAATTTTCCATACCATGTTTGTCTGGCTATCATCTATCCATCCTTTGAATCATGCCTTAGATGCCTTCTCTCAGAAAGGTTAACCTCTCTTCTCCCAATATAGCCAAATAGTTTGGTTCTCTCTGTAATATGCAAACACAGGTCTCTGTACTTCTCATTTACAATGCAGAACTCAACAAGTGGGCATATACCCTTTATTGTAAACTCTTTATTTGTCACATCAATAATGAGTTTGGATTATCAAGTCACCTTCATAACTATTAATATAATATTTTAAATATATCCATATTGTGCTACATGGCATGTGATATTATGAAATAAACTAGGAGTACTATGTGTGAACCTGTCTCATAGTAGAACCCGTTTATTTAAAACAGAAACCTAAAAAGGTGATGAGTTATTACTGCATCCATGAAACCTCTAGATGTGTAGACATCCCCAGAGACCATGCCTTTGAGTCCATCTTTTAATTCTGTCACCCTATGTCCTCTTTACAGGGATGAATTTTTCTGTATTAAGGTAAAAGAATCAATTTATGTGGAATGACCTCATGATAAAAACACAGTTTTTAGTTGATGAGGTTTTTTTGTGTGCCAGTGAGTATTGGCATAAAATATTTGTACCTCAACAAATTATAACCCACTATGTTCTTTAACTCCTTGAAGAAGAAAATGCATGCCAGAGATGGCCAGAAAAATTATTATGGAGTAATTGAATCTGGAGACCAAAACCAAAGAGAGTTGCCCTCCTCCTAGGGGGAAGCATTCCAGTGGGATAAGACATGTATATGAATCTCCAAAACATTTTGATATTAGTCAAAATTGGCACATGTTTGCATTCTGTTTTTCCCTCCTAGTTTCAGGGGGAAGGTGTTGAAAGACCATAGAATATTTCATTAATGTGGCTCATGGGAATTCATATTGTAAATTAACCAAAACTGTAAATGCTTCCTCTACACCATCTCAATTCTCAGTGAAGAGAAAAAAAAAATTGTGTCTTCTTTAGAACTCCTGACCATCCCCATCTCCTTGACAATCCTGGGCAAAGAGCTTCCAACTCATTCATTACCCAAGGAAGAAACTGGATCACTGAAATTGAGATGCTTCCTTGATAATAAATGGGTTAGTCACAGAAACTTCTCAAGTTCTAGGGGATGCAGTATGTTTTGAGGGACATCTTTAATTGATGGCAACTTTAGGAGCATCAACATGAAAAGAAAATTAAGGAAATTTTTGTGATACAAACATCTGCCAAGTGGAAATCCCTGATTCTAGAGGGAGAGTCTGGGTACACTAAACTTTATTCATTCTCCTAACTCTCTCATCTGGTGTTGGCTCTCATTCATGGCAATATATGTTGAATCTCATTACACCATTTGCCCTTTCAGTCATTCAACCAACATTTATTTAACAATTACTAAATTACATTAAAAATTATGTTTTGTGGATTTACAGGTGATAAGACTTTGTTATTCCTCTCAAGGGATTCCCAGTTTAACAGGGAAAGAGACATGGGCATAAATAAATGCACTATCTTTAGGTGGCACTGAAATCCTAGTGAAGTGGTTCATAAAGATGATGACTCTCCCTGGAGAGGTTGGTGAAGGCATGCCAGTTGTTCATATCATTGTATTGAATCTTAAAAGAGGATTTGGAGTCCTTTTGCATGGAGATTGGGCAAAAGGAAGCAGAGGAGATTATTTGGAAATCAATTAAAAGTAAGATGTTCTTAGGAAATCACAAAAAGTTTTTACTATATAACAAACATGTTAGTCATGGGAAGAAAAGTGATACATCTGTGTAGCCAGGTAGCCAGCAGCCAGATAATAGAGAGCTTTACATTTAGGCTACAGGATTGATATTAATTCTGAAGGTAGTATAGATTCAGTGAGGGTTTTATGGCAGGTGATGGCTATGATCAGGCTAGAACAATGGAAAGGTCATTCTGGGACAATGTTGTCAAGGCCATGGAGAGATGAAGGGGCTTGGAAGTAGCACTGTAGAAGTGGTTACTAGTATAAGAATGTTCTTCTTTTACAGAGTATTAAGAATATGGTGATATAAGGGAAAGTAACAACTAATGTAACTTTTAAACAATAGTTAATAGTAACATTGCAATATTTTTGCATCAGTGCCTAAAAGATAATTTATCAATTCTAAGGGACATAAACAGGACAGTATAAGGGGGTATGAGATTTTTCCTTTTGGAGTAAAGAAAACTTTCTAAAATTGACTGAGGTGATGACATTACAACTCTGTGATGAAACTGAGAGCCACTGAGTGTATGCATTGGATGGATTGCACAAAGCAGGGGATACTATAACACAAGGAATCCAGTGATAGATTATGGAGTGTGGTTAACAGAATAAATATGAGAACGTTCTTTCATGAACTATAACAAATATCTAATACTAGTACAGGGTGTTAATAATTGGGTAGGTTGGGAGAAAAATATACCAAATGTAAGATATAGGCTACAGTTAGTAATAATGTTTGACAATGTTCTTTCATAGTTTGTAATAATTATTTCACAACAATGCAACATATTTGTTGTTGGGTGAAGTATGGGAGACTTCTATGACGATATGCTTGTCTGTTTTATAAGCTCACAACTTTTATTACACATTTACTGTTTATTTATATTCATGTACGACAGATAAATTTTAATTTAAAAAAGTTAAAAAAGAAGTAGGAATAGAGAGTTTGGGAATAATATGTGAGTGATTAAAACATAATTTATCTAAAAATTTGCTGATTAAAATTAGACACAATGCTGGATATTTTATATTCAGTATTTCATTTAATCTTTGAAAAGTCTATGAAATTGGTATACATACTCTGAGTTTATGATTGAATAATGTGACTCAGATCAATGATATCATTTATCCAAGGCATGTAGTATAGTCTGGAGCCAAGCTCAGAGTTCACTGTTTCCAAGGGATTTACATTTCACTAATATTTTAAAGTTTTAATGACCTTTATTTTGAATAGTATTACTCTACAGAAAAATTGTGAAGCTATTACACTTTCCCACATTATAAGCATCTTCCACCCATATACCCCATTATATTTGGTGGATATTTCAATTTTTTAAATATAAAAATTCCAGTGAGAAACTTTATTCATAATCCTTGGTCTCCTATTCCCACTGGGGCTCTATGCATAAATATGTGGACTCTTCTTTTATCTAAACCAGACTTTTTTTACTATATTTATTCATTTTTTCTAAAAATACATTTCAATTACATAAAAAAATATAGGGGATTCCCATATGCCCGACTCATGACCCCTCCCACATTTTCCCACATTAACAGAATCCTTCATTAGTGTGGTATATTTGCTACAATTGATGAACACATTTTGGAACATTGCCACTAAGCATGGAATACAGTTTACATTGTAGCTTACACTCTTTCACTCACAATTTGTATGTTATGACAAGATATATAATGGCCTGTAATTGTCATTGCAATGTTCTTCAGGACAATTGCCAAGTCCTGAAAATTATGTGTTCCGCTTGTTTTACCCTCTCCCTCCCCTCAGAACCTCCAGTGGCCACCGCCTCCACTGGCATATCTCAGCAGGGTCTCTTTGACTGTCACAGCAATCAGTGGGTTTCCTGAGGGCTTTATACACCCCGACAGTATAAGCAGGGCAGACAGCTCAGGAATTCGGCACCCTTTCAGTGGACCTTACTTTGGAATTTAAGTTCCTCAGTGTAACAGAATGAGACTAATTTAGAGTTTCCCTACACATGTCTCTTCTGCCTCTTTTATTTGAAACCCTAATTAGCACTATACTTGATAAATATATGTCCCAGAGACTTAAGTGTTTTGTCCATTTATGTGCCAGCTGAGCCTTGCATCTTAGCAGATTTGCAATACATGCTCTCAGGTTCACTAGACTCACCCAAGGCAACTAACAAGGAGATGATGATGGGCAACACCCATCCCAAGGAACAAAGAGTATCTGCATTAGCAAGTAAGGTAGCTTCACCATCTGCACCATGGGACCTATGTCCCCTCTCAATTTGAAATAGAGTGGGCATCACCATCCAAAAATCTTCAAGATTGGGAAATGAACAGTGGACTAATGTAGACTTATTGTTATCTTATGGACTTGTTATTATTCTAGCAATGGAAGAATTGTTATCATTGACATAAAGGCAAAGGCCATGAGAGGTGCTAAGGGGAGGGTGAGGGAAACTAGGTGTAACATGGGGGCATTTTTGGGACAGTGGAGCTGTCCTACATGACATTACAATGACAGATACAGGCTATTATATATTTTGTTATTACCTACAAAATTGTGTGGGACAGAGGGTAAACTTTCATGTAAACTATAGTCCATGTTTGGTAGCAATATTTCAATATGTGTTCATCCATTTTAATAAATGTATGACAGTAATGAAGGATGATGTTAATGTGGGAAATTGTGGGAGGGGAAGGGGGTGAGACATAAGAGACTCCCCTGGTTTTTATGTAAGATTTATGTGATCTAAAGCTTTTTTTAAATGTATATTTTATTTATGTTTCAAAGAGACTTAGATTACATATAATGCAACATTGAAAAAAAAAAACATAAGTGATTTCCATATGCCCCACTCCACACACTTCCCCCTCTTCCCCACATTAACAACTTCTTTCATTAGTGTGGTACATTCATTGCAATTGATGAACATGTTTTGGAGCATTGCCACTAAGCATGGATTATAGTACATTATAATTTACACTCTCTCCCACTAAATTCTGTAGGTTAAGGCAGGGTATATAATGGCTTGTGTCTGTCATTGCAATGTCATTCAGGATAATTCCAAGTCCTGAAAATGCCCCCATATTACACCTCTTTTTCCTTTTCCCTGACTTCAGCACCTCCAGTGGCTGCTATCTCCAAATCCATGATATAATTTCTTCCATTGCTAGAATCATAATAAGTCTATATAGAATACCAGTAAATCCACTCTAGTCCATATTTTACTCCCCAATCCTTAGGATTCTAGGACCGTGATGCCCACTCTATCTCTAACTGAGAGGGGACTTCAATCCCATATGGCTGATGAATGAAACTCTCTGGCTTGCATTTGTAGACTCTCTTAGTTTCTTGGTTTGGTGATTGTCCATCCTCACCTCTTCGTTAGTTGTCCTGGGTGATTCCAATGAACTGGACAGTAGGTGTTGCAACTCCGCTGAGGCTCAGGGCCCAGCTGGCATATTGGCAGTCCAGAGATTCAAGTCTCTTGGACACACACCTACCAACCCAGCACCAACTATAGGTTCAAACAAAAGGGACAAGAGTTATGAATAGAGAATTCACATCAGAATCAGTCGGGAGCACAAACTCCAAAGTAGGGCCCACTGGCAAGGCACCAAACTCCAGAGGTATCTGCCATGATTATAGGACCCGGCTGTCTCCAGATCCCTCAGAAGCCCTACTATTTGGGGGTAGTATCTACTTAAGCAGTCGATGATATCCTGCTGAGATGTTTGTTACCTCTCTGATGACCAGCCAACTCACTTTGATGTCTACTAGCAATATAAAATATTTTGTCTTTACATTTTCTGTATTTAATTTGATGTCTTTTTCCAGTTGCATCACCAGCCAGTGCTTGCTGGTAATCCCTCAGTGTCAGGGAGGCTCATCCGTAGGAGTCATGTCCCACGCTGGGGGGAAGTTAATGCATTTATATGCTGAGTTCAGCTAGAAAGAGGCTACATTTGAGCAACAGGGAGGCTCCCAGTAGATACAACTCTAGGCTAAGTTGCAGCTTCAGGAGCAAAAGCTCACAAGCATAGTTGTCAATATCAAAGGTCCATCAATTGAACATCTTTTCCTCACTAGTCATTGCATTTGTACTTGGAGGATTGCTGCTCTTTCATTCGAGAATGTGGCAGAGCTCCCCAGGATGGGAATTCAATATTCCTTAGGTTGTGTGACTCTCTACCCACTGTGACAATGCCCCTTGAACATTTGAACACATTCATATACCTTATTTATATGCCCACATGAACTTCCTCCTAGTATCCCCCATCACTGACACCCCACACCAATGCTCCTCCCCTGACACATTTGAAACCTTTCTGTGATACAAAACCTTTTCAAAAATGAAGACAAGAATATTGCCAAAAACAAATAATAGGAAAATGACGTATTAATGGTAATGTTTAAATGTAATAAATAAAGTACCTAATAATTTAGAAAAACTAAAACTAAAATAAAGTGAAAAAAGAAATTGAGGTATTAAAAAAGTAATGAAAACCCCTTTAAAAAATAAAACAGAAATAAAAATAACTTTCTGATGTTTTGCCTTTCTTAACTGTAATATCTTTTTTCCTGTCTGTACATTGACATTTTCTTCCATTTATTCCCCAGTGTCTTACTTTTATTCACTTTGTCTTCAAAGAAGTTTTAGTTTTCAGTAAAGTCACATACAGAATATAGGGGACTCCAATATAGCCAATATCATGCCCCCTTTCCCCCTTCCTGTATTAATAACCTTTTTACATGTAGATGGTATATTTATTACAACTGATGTACAGATACTGAAACATAGCTACTAACCATGGTCAATGTTTTACATTTTGGATTACATTTTGTACCGTACACGCTTATAAATTTTTGATGAAATTTAAGTGGCCTGTATCCATCATTGCAAAATTATGTAGAACACTTCCATTGCCCCCTAAATTCCCACTCTTCATTCTTTTCCATTCCTCCTACCCACTTCCCTTGAAACCCATGGTGACCTCCAGGCTTCACTCCTTGAAGGACAAGATTCATAGACACTTGCAATAAACTGAAAGGTGACACATTAGTCTGTTCTACCTTATTAGGAATGATCCATGCTCTCAAGAGACACTGTCCCCTCTGTTTGAGAGCATATTGGTCCTCCCCAGGATGGGAGTCCAACTCTTTCCCACTCATTATGAGAGCCTCCACCCACTGATACAGCACATTATGGCAAAACGCTCACTCACACATTCTCTAGAAGACTGCCACAGGTGCACCCTGCCCAAATGTCCCCCCCATCCAACACCCTAAACCAGTAACCCTTCCTTGTCATATTGCCAAAAGACCTTTCTCAACATTGTAGTTTCAACCACTTACCTGCCAATGCCTAATGTTCACCTGCTCCCTCCCCTAACCCTCTCCCCCCTTCCATGGACCATCCAACACATCCTCCCCACCATACCCTCCTTTCAAGCTTGCACCACCCAAACCAATAGTATCACTACACCCCTGTCCCTTCACTTTGCAACTGCTAACTTCCACCTTATCATAGATTTTGCCTGTATGGACATTGGCTTACAACCTTCTTCTCCCTTTCTATCTCCTGTGAACCAATCTTCCAGACTCTAGCTCTCTGAGTCTGCTCAATATGCTTAATTCAAATCAAAGAAGCCTTGTAATATTTTCCCTCAAAACTTGGCTTGCTTCAGTCAACATAAACTCCTCAAGATTCATCAGTGTTATCCTGTGTGTTAGCACAGTATTCCTTCTTACAGCTGAGTAATATTCCATTGTGTATATACATACCACATTTGTTTATCCATTCATATGTTAATGGACATTTGGTTTGATTCCAACTTTTGGCAATAGTGAATAAAGCCACTATGAACATTGGGGTGCATATATCTCTTCGTGTCCTTGCTTTCAATTCTTCTGGGTATATACCTAGCAGTGGAATTGCTGGATGCTATGGCAGATCTGTAGTTAGTTTTTTGAGGAAATGCCAAAATGTCTGCAGGAATCTGTCCTGCAAATCTTGCAGGGGTTGGTCTGGCAGTGCCTGCGATGGTGCAGTGAAATTTCTCTGAACACAGAGGCTGAGATAGGTCAAGGGGAGGACAGCTGAAGAAACTCTTCTCCCCAGCAGATCCCCAGCATGCATTTATTTAGGATTTTTTTACAGTCAATGTCAGGGTGCTTGTGCAGGGTAGCAAGCAGGTATCGAGGCACATGAGGGGTGTAAATAATCTCATAAGAATTCCAGGCTGATAATGAGGAATCAGGATTTCAGAAATATTTAGTGATATACTTAGGTGATAAGGTGGGAGATAAGGAGTTAGGACAAGCAGGAGTGGTGATTTCTCTGTGTGGGCAGAGAAAAAGTTATCCAAACTATTTCTTACATGTAAAGATCAGAGGTTTCCCATAATATCCTCCACAATGGCTGGACCATACTACATTGCCACCAGCAGTGGATGAGGTTTCCCATTCCTCCACATTCTCCTGTAGTCCTATGATTTTTTAATGGCCTCCAGTCTTACAGGTGCAAGATGGTACCAAATTGTAGCTTTGATTTGAATATTCCTAATAGCTAATGATGTTGAGCATCATTTCATGTGCTTTTTTTAAAGGTTTTTTTAAAAGACTTATCTATTTATTTACATTATCCATTTTCTTTGGGTTTATGTATGTTATATGTTGTATTTCTTTCTCTTTTTTCTTTTTAGTTGTCCTTACACTCACCTCCAACTCTCTCACTCTTGTTTTTTCCTTTCAGCCAGCAAAACTCCCATTAATATTTCTTGAATTGCAGGTTTCTTTTTGGCATACTATCTTAATTTCTGTTTATCTGTGAATATTTTTAACTTTCCATCATTTTTGAATGCCAGCTTTGCTGGATAGAAAATTCTTGCCTAGAAGTTTTTTCTTTTAGTACCTTCACTAAATCATACCACTGCCTTCTTACTTCCATGATTTCAGATAAGAAATTAGTACTTAATCTTATTCAGCTTCCCTTTGATGTGATGGCTCTCTTTTTTCTCACTGCCTTCAGTATTTTCTCTTTTTTTCCTGAGCATTGGACTGCTTGACTAGTATATGTCTTGGAGTAGGCTTGTTGATATTTATACTGTTTCTTTAAAAATAAAAATTTAAAAATCTGACTATATGTAAAAATAATATTCTAGGATTTTCATCAGTTGTTGCAAAAGAATCACAACCATATTAAGTATCATTAATAGGGATTATAAGTGGTAGGACATTTTTCTTTTTCGAGTAATAAACGTATTCTAAAATTCATTGTGGTGATGAATGCAAAACTCTGTGGTTAAACTGAAAACCATGGACTGTAAAATATAGAAGGAGTATATGGTGTGTGAATAAAACTGTTTAAAAAATATGCCAGTGCTACACCAAGTGATCTATAGGTTTAATATAATACCTATCAAATCCCAGGATCCTAAGGGAAGAAATAGAAAATCCAACCATCATTCAAAAGGAATTGAAATTCACCAGGATTGCAGTACCCCTTCAGGGTTTTATATTTATTTAGTCCTTTTCTCTTTGCTTGTTTAGACTGTGAACTGTTTGAGAGAGAGCACAGAACCTTATTCTCCTCTCCATTCCCAGAAAGTAGTTTAGTGTTTACCATACAGTATTGCTGAATAAATATTTGTTGAATGACAAAGAAAACAAATGGTTGTGTGAGTTGAACAGATATTGCTAAATACAGGGGAGAAAGGAGAAGCAGTGAGACAAGAGAAAATCCTCTTGAGAGGGGGTGGCTCCATTCATTAGCACCAATACCAGGGGAGACAGATTGGAGACATAACATATTTTAGTGTTACCAGAATCTTTCTCCAGAATCCTCAACAGGGAAATCATTATGGGAAACCTGGCAATACTAGAGCCCCTACCTTCAGAGAAGTGACCACTTCCTGGGAGGTAGGTGTCTACAGGAATAAGAGATGAACATGGAGCTCCAAAGCTGTCCCAAGGGTCAAAACTGGCAGAAGTTTGCATTGTGGTTTCCTTTCTTACCTCTAGAGAAGTAAATATATCAGGAAGTATTGAGACAAAAGAATACTTCATTAATGCTCCTCATGGGAATGGAATCCTCAATTGCTTAGAAACTCTAAATGCCTCCCCTTCACTATATCAAGTCTACTTTACTAATCTCCGGTGAAGAGAAAACACAGTTTTGTTTTCTAGAGACCTCATGAGTGGTTCCATCTCCCTTTTATTAATGGGAGCAGAACTTCCAACTTCGTCCAATATTCAAGGAAGAATCTGCATTGGTAAACTTAGAACCTGCCTTGATAATTTCAGGGTGAGTTACAGAGTCTTCACAGGTGCTGGGGGAATATATTTTGGCTCCATGGATCCCTTTAATTGGTAGTAGCTTGAAGGGCATCAACAGTTTATGACCATAGAGAAAGCTTAAAATACAAAGTCTTGCCTTCTTCAAGAGCCTGAGTGGAAATACATAGCAGATACACTAAAATATATTCTTTTTTCAGTCTTTCTCCTCTGGCCTCTCACTCTTGGGTCTTCCCTCTCTCAGCAGTATTTTTCCTTGATTCACTTACTCTTTCTCTACAATTGTTGAAAGGATCTCTTTAACCACATTCATTTATTAATTCTTTTAGTCATTCAACAAATGTTTAGTCATCAATTATTTCATGATGAGCTCTAAATATTATTTTGAGAAAAAAGAAATGAATAAGACTTTGTTTCTTATATTAAGGAGATTATATCCAAATGGGGTAATAAACATAGAAATAAGTATATCCAATATGCAGAGATGGCTCTGAAATCTTGTCGAAATGGTTCGAAAAGTATGCACTCATTCTGTGGAGGTTAGTGAAGACTTCACAAGGGAGCTTTAAATTGTACTGAGCCTTGAAGGAAGAAGTGGAGTAATTTCAGTAGGAGAAAGGGGTAGATGCAGACTAAGAGTAGATGAAAAGGGAACAAATGTGTGATCAACATAACCATAAGGTGTGGTGCGGTTTTAAAAATATTTCTTAATATCTGATGAAAAATTAGAGGATAATTTGAAAGGGGAACATGAGCCTGGCCAGGTTGGCAGCAGCCATATAAGAAAGTTCCTTGTGTTTTGCCCTCAAGAGGGGCATTTTTGTTTGGAGTTATTGGAGAGTCAGTGCTGGCTTATAGGAGGGGATGCTCATGAAAAGTCTTACCCTCAGAAAAGCTCACTCTGGGTCAATGTGAGTATTGCTGTTGATGATGAATTGATAGAAATAGCACAATGGATGTGGGGAAGGTTTAGGGAGTGAATCTGTGTATGGTTGAATCATAATGTATAAAATATTGGCTATTAATACTAAGCACAATGTCAGACATTTTATAGTCATTATTTAATTCTTTCAAATACTCTATAAATCAGTTTCATTGTTCTGATTCAAAGGATGATGAATGTGAGACTTACAGCAATGTGATATTCTTGTACAAGGCATGCAATTGTGTCTGGAGTAAATCTTGGAGTATGATGTTCCTAGGATTTTGCATTTCCTAATATTTTTAATTCTTAATAAACCTAATATACTAGACCAGGGTTTGATTTACAGAAAAATTGCAAGAATTTGACAGAGAGTTTCTCAGAACCGGTCATCCCCTTTCCCCTGCTGTTAACATCTGCCATTCAAAATAGCACCTTACATTTATTAGTCATAAATTCTTAGTCCATTTGTGACAGTGACAGCTTCTCAGGCTTTCCTTGTTTTTGATAACCTGGATAGTTGTGAGGAGTGGAGATCAGGTATATTATAAAGTATCCCTCAGTTAGAATTTTCTCATGTTCTTCTTTTGATTAGACTAGATTTATGTGTTTTTGGAGGAAGAAAACAGAGATAAAGTGTCATTTCATCACATCATTTCCAGTGTGCATCCCATAAAGGTGACTTATTATTGTTGATGTTTTTCTTGATCAACAATGTTTTGAAGTCCTTCAGAATAAAGTTCCTCATTTCTCTGCCTTTCCTCATATCACCTTGGAAAGAGTCATGAGGAGGTTTCAGGAGTGAAATTTATGCTCCATGGGCTTGAGAGAGCAATAGCCACATAAATTATTGAATTCTTCTGCATGAGAGATTTGTCTCTTCTTATTTACTTAATCAAATTTTTTTTTTTTTGGAAAAAGATGGATTCATGATATTTCTTTCATATTTTGGGTTGTGATGCAATAATACTTTACTTGTTCAATTTGTTCTATTTTGTCCATGGGAGATCTTTCACCTGCACTCTGTATCTCTTTACTACAATCTTCTGATTAATGGGTTTATTTTAGTACCTATTTACTCTTTGGTACTACAAGGTGTGCCAAGTGCTTCTTGCATATTTCTGTCCTAGAGTCAGTAATTTCTCCAAGAAGACACTTATGGCGAATGGTGTTAAATTCTAAGGTCTGGGTACTATTTATGATCCTTGGTACTGAGGACTCTAGGTCCTCTCTGCAGAGAGTATAAGGAAATACATGAGTGTATACTAAGCTTGTACATATGCATGTCTAGAAATATGTCTGCATACAACACTCTGCATTTATATTCACCTACACATGAGTTCATACTCTTGTGTCTAGCTATAAACCATTAGCACATAGAACATTCTAACCTCTTCCCCTTGCTTATCTGTAAACACTCACTTCACAGTGAGAAATATATTCCATCATCTCTCATCTGTCTATGAATTTCTTGATTCCAGTGAACATGTATAAAATTATTAGAACTGTTAATCCATGCATGGTGGAATGCTACTTTTCTAGAGTACTATACTTATGCACAGTTTCTTTTGACTTAGTTTTACAGGCTCCATCCACAGTCAATATTACTTTCTCAGCACCTTTGCCCTCAGCCCCTCTTGTTAGGGCAAATTATACATTTTGTAATAATTAGGTAGATTTGAAACCTTTTCATTGTATATGGGATTCCCTTGACCTTGTAAATGATTTTTTACTTGCATACATAAGGTTCACTCTTTGTGTTGTCAAGTTCAGTGGGTTTTAACAAATGCATGGTGTCATGTGTCTATAATTACACAATATACAGAATAGACACATTGATCTAAAAATTTCCCTGTGCTTCACCTAGTCAACCCTCGTTCTCTCTTCTCAGTCCTCTGGCAAGTTCTGAGCATCCTATTGCTGCATTCTTTTGCCTTACCCAGAACATCATATAATTGATACCAACATATGCATCATTTTTTAAAAAATTTTTTTAATTTGTAAAATGATATATAAATACATATGCATATATGTGCATTTGTTTACATAAATGTTATTTGTTATATATATATATATACATTTTATAAAGGTGCCTAGATTACCCAAATATTACTCAGAAACAACAGGGATTCCCATGCTCCCCACCGCCCACACACCCAACAACACCCCACACAACCATTCCCCATCCGTGTGGTACTACACCCGCAATGGATATACACATCCTGTATCAACATATGCATCATTTTAAACTGGTTCCTTTTAATTAGCAATAATCACTTAAGGTTAGTCCATATATTTTTTGGCTGGATGGAACATTTCTTTTCATCTCAGCAATGTTCCATTGTATATAGACAGCACAGTGAGTTCACCTAGTAACCTATTGAACAAAATCTTGTTGCTTTCAGACTTGGAGATGACAAAACAGCTGCTATAAACATTCGAGTGTGGAATTTTGTACAGACTCAAGTTTTCATATCAGCCACATATATACCTCAAAGTACAATTGCTGGATTGTATGGTAAGACTAGGTTTCGTTTTACTAGAAACTGCTGAACTGTCTTCTGGCTGAACCATTTTGTGTTCTCACTAGCAATGAGAGAGAAACATACTATTGCACATACTCAACATCCATTGATATTGTCAGTGTTTAGGATTTTATGTATTTTAATAAGCATGTGATCATATGTCATTGTGGTTTTAATTTTGCAATTCTCTAATGACAAATGATGTTGAGCTTTTAAAAATAATTACTTATTTAATTATTTTAATTTTTAAATTTTAAATTAGGTTTAGATTACATAAATGTTACTTAACAATATAGGGGTTTCCCATAGGCCACTCTTTCCCATATGAACAACATCTTTCATTAGTATGGTAAATTTCTTACAATTTATTAACACATATTGAAGAATTTCTCCTAACCATGGACTATATTTTACATTATAGTTAACAGTCTGTCCTGCACAATTTCAGGTTATGACAAATTGTTTAATGGCCTGTATCCATCTTTGCAATGTCATGAAGGACAATTCTAATATCCTGAAAATGCCCCCGTATTACACCAGCTCATTCCTTTTTCCTCCACTCAGAATCTCTGGTGGCCACTGTCTCCATATCAATGATAAAAGTTCTTCCATTGCTGGAATAATAATAAGTCTGTTTTAGTCCATTGTTCATTTCCAAATCTTAAGAATTTTGGATTGTGACACCCACTCTATTTCTTATTTAGAGAGAGCTTAGATCTCATGGACAAATGGCAGAAACTATCTTGCTTGTAGTTGCAGACACTCTTTATTCCTTGTTTTGGGCATTGTTCATCACCATCTTCTTGTTATGTGTCCTGGGTGAATCCAATGAACTGGTGAGTAGGTGTTGAAACTCTGCTTACATTCAAGGCTCAACCGGTACTTGAAGAGACCAAAGATTTGACTCTGGGATATATATATTAACAGGTATAGTGCTAATTATAGGTCCAAATAAAAGGGACAGAGGAGCCATGTGTTGGGAATCTGTAAATGAGTGTAACTCTTTTACACTGTGTAGCATAAATTCCAAAGTAAGGCCCACTGAGAGGGTGCTGAATTCCTGAGATGCTCTGCCCTGCTAATAGTGACTAGTGTCTCTAGAGCCATGAGGATCCCTGCTGTTTAATGCACTGTTTACTGTGGCAGTCAATGAGATCCTGCTGAGCCGTGCATAAGCTTAACCTTTGGAATGACCTCCCAACTCACTTTGAAATCTTAGACATAAAAACTCAGTTGCACATAATATTTCTCCTTTTTGGTCAAGGTCTTTTTCCAGATGCATTTCTAGTTGGCACTTGGTAATAATACCTAGGTGTCAGGGAGTTTGAGCTGCTTTTTGTATGCATATTTGTGAAGTGTATATCTTCTTAGGATAGGATTCTGTTCACACCTTTTGCCCATTTTTAAATTCAGCATTTGCTTTCTTGTTTTGTGGTTTTAAGAGTAATATGAACATTTGTATGCAAATCATTTATCAGATGTCTTTTGTAAATATTTTTTCCAAATATCTAAAAAATTTTAAAGCCCTTTTCAATGTCTTTCACGGAGCAGAAATTTTACATTTGAATAAAACTAACATAAATTTTACTCTCTCATGGATCATGCTTTGTTTGCAATATCTAAAAACTCATTACCATAACACTGGCCCCTATCTTTTCCTTATGTTTTAGTCTTGTACTGTTACAATGCATTTTACTTTTAAGTGGTATGATTCAATTTGATTTAATTTTTGTGAAATGAATAAAATATGTGCCTAAGTTCCTTTTTGTTTGCAATGATTGCATCCTATTTTTCCAGCTCAACTTGTTGAAAAGACCATACTTACTACATCAAATTGCCCTTCTCCTCACTGAAACATCAATGGAATGCATTTGTGTGGGTTTATTTGTCTGTTTAATCAATAGGATTCTGTTTAATTATTGTGTTTTTATACTAAGTGTGGCAACCAGGTAATGTGGTTCCTACAACTTTGCTCTTCTTCACTATTTTATCACAGGGAACAAAATGACTGGTCATAATGTTTTTTGATTAAAATAAAATCTGAGAGAATTTGTAATTGAAAATAATGCCTTGACAAAGTGTTTTCTATTATGTACAGGGATTTCTAGTCAGCAAAATATCAAGGAGAAATAGGAACATATGTTTTCCCTGACATTTTCAGATAAGGGCACTAGATCTATATAAAATCAAGAAAAATATTAATTTAATGTGTTTACAATACAAACCATACTATTTATTACATTTTTCTGATCACTTCTTGTGGCTAAAATTGCATTGCTCTGATATCTTTACCAGGAAATTCATCATCTACGTGGAAAGAGAAAACCAAACATATGTTTTAGAATTTATCCTCCTGGGTCTCTCAGAAGATACAGAAGTGCAGCCCATCCTCTTTGGGCTGTTTCTGTCCATGTACCTGGTCACCCTCATGGGAAACCTGCTCATCATCCTGGCCATCATCTCAGTCTCCCACCTCCACACATCCATGTACTTCTTCCTCTCCAACCTGTCTTTTTCAGATATCTGTCTCACCTCCACCACTGTACCAAAGATGCTGCTGAACATCCAGACAGAAAGCAAAATCATAACTTATGCAAACTGCCTCAGTCAGATGTATTTTTACATACTTTTTGGACCATTAGACAACTTCCTCTTGAGCATAATGGCCTATGACTGCTTTGTGGCTATCTGCCACCCACTGCACTACATGGTCATCATGAACCCCCGGGTCTGTGGCCTCCTGCTTCTGGCATCCTGGTTGTTGAGTGTTCTGGACTCCCTTTTACACTGCTTAATGGTTTTGCAATTAGTTTTTGTACAGAGTTAAAAATCCACCACTTTTTCTGTGAACTTAATCAGGTACTCCAACTTGCTTTTCCTGACACTTTCCTCAATGACCTAGTGCTGTATTTTGCAGCTGGACTTCTGGCTGTTATTCCATTCACTGGAATCCTTTTCTCCTGCTGCAAGATTGTATACTCCATATTGAGAATTTCAACATCTGTGGGCAAGTTTAAAGCATTTTCTACTTGTGGGTCTCGCCTGTCACTAGTGATCTTGTTTTATGGTGCAAGTCTTGGAGTGTATCTTAACTCTGCTGTAACACAAAACTCAAGGGCATGTGCAATAGCATCTGTGATGTACATGGTGGTCACTCCCATGCTGAACCCCTTTATCTACAGTCTTAAAAACAGGGACATAAAGGAAGCCTTAAAAAAACTGAGAAACTGTCTCTCTTTAACAGGATTCTTTGTCCCAAGTTTAGAAAAGTGCTCGTGATGGACAGAAGTCAAATACTGGGAGATCTAAATATAGACTCTTTATAAGTGTACAGAAAGTTAATTTGTAATTTGCTGAATAATAAATTTCTATTTATTTAATTTTTGTAGATCAAGGACACCTGTTTCTTCTGTATTATTTTGCATCATGTGATCTCTCTTATTGTATTCCCTGGAATCAGTATTGAAGGAAGAAACTCCTGCCTGGAATTTCATCAGTAAAATATTTAATACAGGTAATTCTATATATATATAAATTATAGCAACTTCTGGATTGATGAAGGTATACTGCAGTTAAAACCAGATGAAACCAAGTGTTTGATTTATATGATTTTGGTGAAAAAATAATCAATTATTGCAAAGGCTGTGTACCAGCAACCAGGTTTCTTTTTTCATTGGCTCCAGAAAAAGTCATGTCCTGAACTGGAGACATTGTCTGACTGGTTTACAATAATCCACATTCTATGTCTGATATGCTCCTTTTTCCTGCACATTGTCAATCATAAATTGAGTGAGGTTGTAATGAACAACAAAACCCCTGATTCTTCAAACTTTGATGGTCTCAATAATTTCTGTGATTCTTCCAGTGAGGTAAGATTGTCTCTTTAAAAATTATTTTCAAAGTTAGGGACATTTTCAAGAAATTTCTCTCAGCATTTCCTACAATAATAGTTCACATTTACAGATCATAAAACCAATGTGGTGTTTTCCCCATTTCCTACCATAACTTTTTAAACAAAGCCAGATAGTAGGCACAATTGCAGGTGTTTATGTAGACCTACTGTGCACTTTGTGAGGTAAAGTAAGGTGAATGCTTCTTTCATCACCGGATTCCTGGGCCATCACTGCAAATGGCAAACTAGAGTAACATTTTGAATTAGTGATTTCTCTGAGCTATTGATTATTTTTGAAAATAATTATTTATGTATTTGCATTCACTTCTCATTCTTTGGGAAAGCTGTGAATTCATTTTCATTTTGTAATTTATTAAGACACAGATTCAGAATCTGATGTCATACACACAAGAACTGCAATTTTCTTGGAAAGGTATTACATTCATGCAGTTTTATAAAGTTTCTCTGATTTGATTGTACCATAATCTGCGAATTAAAAATCCTCAGCTTGTCATTTCCTTTTGGAAGTCTGTCCTGTGCAAGTAAGAACCTCACGTCACTCCACATTCCTTGAATTACGATCCCCAGCAAAATCATTTATTACATAAAATAGTCAGTTTGTCAAAATCTTTCCTAGGTGTTTTCTTTAGAAATTAAAGCAACAATATATGCTGAATACTTATTTTCAAAGCTATACATACAGAATCATGTACATTTATCCAGTGGAAATAGTGTCAATGGTATTCTCAAGCCCAACAATTTGATATACCAATTCCTAGATTCATATGCTGCAAGACTGCGCTTTTGCAATCAGTTCTTGTACAAGGTAGTTTACATGTATGGCTTCTATTCAAGCAGAAATCTCTTTCCAAAAAAAGTTTTTAATAATTTTGACATTAGTCCATTGTTCATTTTTGGGAATGAACAATGACTAAAGTAGGCTTTTTATTATTCTATAATACACTTATTATTGTTATAGCAGTAGAAGAACGTTTATACCTGATGTGAAGGCAGTGGCCACCAGAGGTTCTGAGGGGAAGGAAAGAGAAGAATTAGAGTAATATGGGGGCATTTTAGGGACATTGGAATTGCCCTGCCTGCCATTGCAATGACAGATACAGGCCATTATATATTTTGTCATAACTGTAAAATTGTGCAAGACAGTGTAAACTAAAATCTAAATAAAAGTCCATATTTAGTAGCAGTGCTTCAATATGTGTCCATCAATTGTTAACAAAAGTATCACACTAATGAAAGATGTTGATGTGGGAAAGTATGGGAGGGTAAGGGGGTAGAGCATATGGGGATCCTCTATATTTTTATTTAACATTTATGTAATCTAAAGCTTCTTTAAAAATAAAAAAATAATTTAATTAAAAAAGAATTTTGAGAAATAATTTAAGCATGCATACTCATCTTATTGAAGAAGCTATATCTATGTGTTTCAAGTGTTTGGAAGTATAGAAAACACTGAAAAAAAGGCAGGCTTAGACAGTTGATACTTCTGTTACCTTCAGGAACACTGTGTTATCAAGGAGACTGCACTAAAATTATTGGCTCCACTAATATGCCTTCTTTCTGCAATCAAGTAGTAGGAGGCTCATGCCTATAAGCTTTGGTTAAATCAGCACTTCACCTGCTAGTTCCCCATCCTCTGGAGGACAGGAACACAACCCAGAAAGAGGTACAAAGGGGTGCAAAGAACCATGTACCACCCCCACATCAGACCATACTGTGTAGACTGGATGGTGAATGTGAAACTTACTGATATTTTGAATGTAATTAATGAGACAGGGTGACTGCATTTCTTTCAAAATTCCCTAAGAACCTTCTCTGTTGCTTTTCTAAATACCTCTCTGATCCATTGATTTATATGCTAAGATTTTTTTAAGCACATGTCATGAGTGAGTGACAGAGAGCTTTTCAACTGTGCTATATCCTCCTAGAACTTACATACTTACATAGATCTTTACTTCCTTCCTGATTACTGCGGCTTCTATATTTCTCTCAAAGATAAAAAGTATTCCTTGTTTTGTCATTAGAATTTTACTCTTCTCCAGGACCCTACAATCTGTGGAAACAATAATGATTCACTCTAAACTGAGTGTAGAAATTTGTTCTGATGGGAAACTAAATTTACTCTTTAAGAAACTATAAATGTCTCCAAGAAAAAAAAAATCACATTGTCAGCTATCATTGAAACTTAGGTGTAATTTAGGATTTTTTTTTTTAAGTGGAAAAGGCAATCTTCATTCATACGGAATTATATTTCACTAGGTCTGGGTATACCTCTTTGAGGTGTTGCATATATTTATTGCCATTTCTTTTGGCCTGTTTAGACAGGGAGATGTATGAGAGCAAGCACCATATCTTACATCTATCTCCATGCCCAGAACATAGTTTAGTGCTTACCATACGGTATTCTGAATAAATATTTGTTGAATGACAATGAGTTAGACTATCAGTTTGTCAAAATCTTTCTTAGGCTTTGTCTTTAGGCAGCCATGCCGATTCATCTTTGTCTTCTTTCCTACAGCTGCTTTTTCACTATGATGTTAAAGTTGAGTAGTTGTGACAGAGACTTTATGGCCTGCAGAACTATATATACTTACTTATCATGCCTCAGAGAAAAATTTTCCTGACCTGTATTTTAAAGTATCCAAGAAGGTGAGTTGTCCAGGGCTCATGTGATGCAGGTAAATAATTTTTCGGTAGAAGAGAGTGTTGCAAGTGTAAGAGCTTCAGCTAGATTGCTTGGTTTTGAATCCCAGCTGTGCCACTGACCAGCTGTGTGAGCTTGGCCATATTGATCAATCTCCCTGTGCCTTAGTTTATTCATCTGTAGAATTAGCATGATACTAGTTTCTTCCTTAGAAGATTGCAGGGAGGTTGATTTGAGTTAATGCATGTTAAATATTGTGAACATTGAATGCAAGTCAGATGTGATTTATAAATTCTAGTTATGGCAATAATAATAATTTTCATTATCTAAATTGTCTTTACATTTCCAAATGATTAATGTCATTTCTTTTAGAATTAATTGAGAGAAGTAGATAACACAAACCAATGTTACCCTTTCCTTTCAATTTTGTTTACTGGAAGATGTTAATACAGTCATACAAATTAAAGCTACCTTAATATGCTTTATTAATATAAAATATATGGTATAATTAATCTTATACCAATACCTAAACATTAATATGGCAAATAATTAATGATTACAATAATTAAATTGTTTAGATAAAATCACCTCAATTAATATAGCAATTATATAATTTATAATTATTAATAAAACACACTGGCAACATTATATCAGCATACAGTTATTAATATAGTGCACACTGAAAATAATATGACTACATGATCAATAATTGCTATATAGGTAATATTTCAAATAATTAAATATAAATGATACACCAACAGTCACCTCACCATGATCTTTTATCAAGAAGATGTCTTTGGAGTGGCTACTTAGTTTTATGCTGCCTATATCATATTCTGCTGGAAGTAAAGAGCTACGTGGGCTGAACAGGTTTCCACAGTCATGCTGGAGAGAGTATGGACAGGTGGGATTTGCTTTTACCATGCAGGTGCCCCATAAATGTGAGTCCTGGTTGCTGCAGAAATGGCCATGACCACAGCGGGAATTCTGTAGCCCAAGGGGAACATGGATTTCCTCATGAATCTGCTGACACTGGAGTCATTGAGCACCATCAGGTTCCTTACTGTGAGGAAGGGGTGCAGCCCCTCCAGCAGCTGCCAGGTGGAGGAGGCCAGGTAGAGGTAGTGGAGGGCACCAGCGAAGATGGCACACAGCACCCTGGGGGAGAAGTGAAAGGCACCCAAGGCAGCAGTGAAGATGTGAGTGTGGACCTAAGTTTTATCCTATATCCTGTATTTGAAAAATATTAGAGAGATTTCAAGAGAGAATTTCTTGTCTAAATGAGTCAGGCAACATGAACTCGGCTACTTAATCCTGTAAACTTCTGTATCAAATATCCCCTTGAGCAGGGAAGTGTGTTTTTATTTTTCTTTAATTTTATTTTTTTTTAAATAGAAAAAATACTGTACATACAACTCAAAACTTCCCATTTTAATCACTTTCAATTGTACTATTAAATGATATTATTCACAAAATTATGCTTCATTACCAATATCCATTACCCAACTTTATCAAACCTCAAACAGAAACTCTGCATCCATTAAACTATAACACCCCCTTCTCCTGTACTCCTCCAGCTCCTGGTAACATGTAATCTACAAACAACGCATCACTAATCCTTTCCTCAACCTGTTCCAATCTGCTTTTATGTGCTTCCAGTGTATTTTTTAATATATCTTTTGTTTTTATTTGTTTTAAAAAGGTATTTAGATTACATAAATTTTACATGAAAGTATAAGTGATCCCATATGCCCCAATTCCTACATAGCCCACATTTTCCCACATTAACAATATCTTTCATTAGCATGGTACATTCCTTGCAATTGATGAAAACATTTTAGAGCATTGCCACTAAGAATGGATTATAGTTTATACTGTACTTTACACTCTCTCCCACACAATTTTGTAGGTTATGGCAAGATATGTAATGGCCTGTAACTGTCATTCTAATGTAATTCAGGAAAATTCCCAATTTCCCAAAATGTCCCTATATTTCACCAGTATTTCCCTCTCCCTGCCCTCAAAACATCTAGTGACCCTGCCTCCACATGAATGATATCATTTCTTCCAGTGGTAGAATCACAGTAAGTCTATAGTAGAATACCAGTAAGTCTACTCTAATCCATAGTTCTTTCCCCTTTCCTGAGGATTCTGGGATGGTGATGCCCACTCCACCTCAAATTGAGAGGTGGCTTTGATCACATGGGCCAGATAGACAGGATATTCTTGCCTGCAGTTGTAGACTTTCTCGATTCCTTGGAATGGTATTTTTCCACCATCCTCTCCTTCTTAGCTGTCATGGGTGAGTCCAATGAACTGGAGAGTAGGTATTGCAACTCTGTTGATATTCAGGCCCCAGCTAGCACATGGGCTGCCCAGAGATTAAAGTCTCTTGGATGTATACCTACCAACATCAGCACCAACTATAGGTTCAAAAAAAAAGTGACAGAAAATGCATGTGTAGAGTAGTCACATCTGAGCCCAACTCTGTCAAACTCGGGAACAGAAACTCCAACATAGGGCCACTGGCAAAGCACCAAGCTTCAAAGCTATCTGCTATGACGAGAGGGCCTTGGTGTCTCCAGAGCCCTCAGGATCCCCAATATTTGGAGTAGTATCTATGTTGGCTGTCTATGAGACCCTTCTGAGACATGCATAATCTTTACCTCTCTGATGACTTCCCAACGCACTTTGAAGTCTATTAGTCATATACACTCATTTAGCTTTACATTTCCTCCCTTTTTTCGAAGTCTTTTTCCAATAGTATTGCCAGCCAGTGCTTGGCAATAATCCCTCAGTGCCAGGGAGGCTCATCCCCGGGTGTCATGTCCCTCGCTGGAGGGAAGGTAATGTATTTATATGCTGTGCTTGGCTTAGAGAGAGGTCACATTTGAGCAAAAAGTGTGCTCTCTGGAGCTAAATATTAGGCACTCTACAACAGTAGGCTATGTTGGAAATTCAAGAGCAAAAGACTCATAAGCATAGTCATGAATATCTATCAAGGGTCCATCATTGGACCATATTTCTTCACTAGTCATTCCCCCTGTACTTGGGGAATTGTTGGTGTTGAATTAGAGAATGGGACAGAGCTCCCTAGGATGGTAATTCAATAATCTTTCAGTTTTATGTATCTCTACCCACTGTGGCAATGTCCCATGAACATTTGAACATATTTATATACCTTGTATGTTTGCCCAGGTGAACTTCCTCCAATGTATCTCCCATCACTGAAACCCCACCCCATTGATCCTCCCCTGCCATAGTCATAACCCTTCTGTGATCCAAAACCTCTTCAAAAATGAAGGCAAGAATATGGCCAAATTTGATTCACAGAAAAATGAAATAATGATGATAGGTTTGAACATAAGAAATAAAATACAAAATAATATAGGGAAACTAAAATTAAAATGAAGTAAAAATTTGGGGTATTACAAAAAATGAAAATCATTGAAAAAATTTTAAAATAAATTATTTCTTTGATATTTTGCCTTTCATCACTGTTATATCAGGTGTCCTGTATGTACAGTGGTATTTTTTCCATTTCTTACCCAGTGTCTTACTTTTTTTTGTTGTTTTCAAAGAAGTTTTCGGTCATCATAAGGTTACATACAGAATATAGGGGACTCTTATATACCACACATCCTCCCCCTTTTTTCACTTCTCTATTAATAATCTTTTTACATGTGGATGGTACATTTTTTACAATCGATGTATAAATATTAAAACATAGGCACTAACTATGGCCAATGGTTTACATTTTAGATGACACACTTTAAAAAAATTTATGATATTTGACATGACCTGTATCCATCATTGCATGATCATGCAGAACACTTCCCCCCAGATACCCCCTCTTCAATCTCTTCTATTTCTCCCTCTTCTTCCCCTTGGGGTCCGTGGTGACAGCCAGGCTTCACTCCTTGAAGGACAAGGTTCATAGGTATTTGCAACAACTATGTGGACTGGACACATTAGTTTGTACTCCCCTATTCGGAACTGCCCATGCTCTTGAGAGATATCTCCCCTCTGTTTGAGAGCATGTCGAGCCTCCCCAGCATAAGATTTCAACTCTTTCCCACTCATTATGTGGGTCTCCCCCCTTGATACAGCACACTATGAAAAAATGAGCACTCATACATTCTCAAGAAAACTGTCGCAGGCGCACCCTGCCCAAATGCCCCCCATTCAACACCCTAAACCAGTAAAGCTTCCTTGTCATATTCCCAAATTTTTTCAACACTGTAGTTCACCCAAGTACCCACCTATCACCAGGGTTCACCTATTCCTTCCCCCAAAGTCCTCCCAGATCCTTGGACACCCCAAACCACCCTTTCCACCTTACCCCCTGTCAAGCTTGCACCACCTAATCCAATCGTTTCCCTTCACCCTTGTCATATCTCTTCACTGCACAACGATTCACTTTTACCTTGCCATAGATGATGTCCATATGTGCATTGGCTGACAAACTTCTTCACCTTTCCTATTTCCTGTAAAAATATCTTCCAGACAATAGCTCTCTGAGTCAGCTCAAATTGCTTAAATAATATCAGAGAGGTCACATAATATTTATCCTTCCGTGCTCTCCTTCCTGCATTCACCTTCAGGTTTTCAAGTTTCATCCATGTTATCCTGTGTGTTAGTACTGTATTCCTTCTTACAGCTGAGTAATAGTCCATGGTATATATCTACCACATTTTTTTTATCCATTCATCTGTTGATGGGCAGTTGGGTTGATTCCAACTTTTGGCAATAATGAATAATGACACTAGGAAAATTGGTGTGCATATATCTGTTCGTGTCCTGGCTTTCAGTTCTTCTGGGAATATAGCCAGAAGTGGAATTTCTGGGTCATATGGAAGATCTAAAGTTACTTTTTTGAGGGACCACCAAACTGTCTTTCACAAAGGCTGGACCATTCTACATACCCATCAGCAGTTGATGAGGGTTCCCATTCCTCCACATCCTTTCCAACACTTGTAGTCCTCTGTTTTATTAATGGTCACCAGTCTAATGAGTGTAAGATGGTATCTCATTGTAGGTTTGATTTGCATTCCCCTAATAGCTAGTGAAGTGGGGCATATTTTCATGTGCTTTTTAGACATTTGTATTTCTTCTTTGGAGAAATGTCTGTTCAAATCACTTGCCCATTTTTTAAATGGGCTGTTTGACTTTTTATTGTCAAGATATAGGCTTTCTTTATGTATGCTGGTTATTAGTCTCCTATCAGATATTTGGTTACCAAATATTTTCTCCCACTAGGTAGGCTGTCTTTTCACTTTCTTGACAGACTCCTTTGAGTTGGAAATGGTTTAATTTTAAGAGGTCCCATTTATCTATTTTTTCTTTTGCTGTTCGTGCTTTGGGTATGAAGTTCATGAAGCCATTTCCTATTTCAAGGTCCTTTATATGCTTTGCTGCATTATCTTCCAAGGTCTTTAAGGTCTGGACTCTTATATTTCGATATTAATACCTCTTGAGTTGATTTTTATATAAAGTGTGAGATGGTGTTCCTCTCTCATTCTTTTGGATATGGATATCCCATTCCCAAGCACCATTTGCTCAAGAGGCCATTCAATCCCAGTTGAATGGGCTTGGTAACCTTGTTGAATATCAGATGATTATATATACAAGGGTGTATATCAGACCTGTCAATTCAGTCCCATTGGCCATATGTCTACGCTTGTGCCAATACCATGCAGTTTTGACCACTGTAGTATGCTTTAAAGTCAGTTAGTGTGAATCCTCCAATTTCGTTTTTATTTTTCAATAAGTCTTTAGCTATTCAGTGCCTCTAGCCCTTACAAATAAATTTCATAGTTAGTTTTTCCAATTCAGTAAAAAATGCTGTGTTGATTTTTATTGGGATTGCATGAAATCTGATTATTGTTTTGATTCAAATAGACATCTTAATGGTGTTTAGTCTTCGTATCCATGAACATGGAATATTCTTCCATTTATTTAAATCTTCTTTGATTTCCTTTAACAGGGCTGTGTAATTTTCTGTTTATAAGTCATATACACCTGTAGTTAAATTTATTCATAGGTATTTGAGTTTTTTAGTTACTATTATAAATGGTATTTTTTTCTTTATTTCCTCAGATTGTTCATTATTGGTGTACATAAATTCTATTTTTTTTTTTTGCATTGATCTTATAACCTGCGACTTTACAGAACTCATTTATAAGCCCTGGAAGCATTTTTGTAGATTTCTCAGGGCTTTCTATGTATAGCATCATGTCATCTGCAAATAGTGAAATTTTTACTTCTTCCTTTCAATTTGGATACTTTTTATATTTTTTCTTTCCTCAGTGCTCAAGCAAGTACTTCTAACACAATTCTAAATAGGAGTGATAATAGTGGGCATCCTTGTCTCGTTCCTGATTATAAATGGTAAGCTTTTACGATTTCACCTTTGTATGAGATGATAGGTGTGGGTTTTTCATATATTCCCTTTATCAAATTCAGAAAGATTTCTTTTATTCTTATCACTTGCATTGTTTTTATCAGGAAAGGATGCTTTATTTTGTTGAATGTTTTTTCTGCATCTCTAGAGATAATCATGTGAACTTTTTCTTTTGATCTGTTTATGTGGTGTATTACATTGATTGATTTTCTTATGTGGAACCATTCTTGCATACCCAGGTGAACCTCATTTGGTCATGGTGTATAATTCATTCAATGTGTTGTTGAAAACAATGATTACCAAGTATTTTGTTCAAGATTTTACCATCTAGGTTCATTAGAGAGATTGGTCTTTAATTTTTCTTTTTTGTGGCATCTTTGTTAGCTTTGTTATTAGGGTAGTGTTGGCATCATAGAAAGAGTTAGGCATTGTTCCTTCTACTTCTGCTTTTTGGAAGAGATTAAGCAGGAATGGTGTTCATTCTTTATGGAGTATTTGGTAGAATTCACCTGTGAAACCATCTGTTCTTGGGTTCTTTTAGTTAGGAGAGTTTGATGATGGATTCTATCTCTTTACCTGTGATTGGTCCATTGAGTTCATCAGTTTCTCCTTTCATCAATGTAGGCTACTAATGTGTTTCTAAAATTTGTCCATTTCCTCTAAATTATCCTTCTTGTTGGCATGTAATTTTTCATAATATCCTCTTATGATACTCTATTTCTGTGGGGTTGGTGGTGATATCCCCTTCTTTATTCTTATTTTGTGTATGTGCATCTTCTCTTTTTTCCTTTGTTAGTCTAGCTAAGAGTTTGTCAATTTTATTGATCTCAAAGAATCAGCTTTTGGTTTTGTTTATTTTTTCTAGTTCTTTCTTATTTTCTATTTCATTTAGTTCTGGTCTCTTCTTTGTTATTTCCTTCATTCAAATTCCTTTCTGGTTGTTATGTTGTTCTTTTACTAATTCCTCAAGGTATGTTGTTAATTCTTTGATTTTAGCTCTTTCTTCCTTTTTGATATATGCATTTATGGCTATGAATTTCCCTCTCAGTACAGCTTTTGCTGCATCCCATTGGTTTTGATATGTTGTTTTATCATTTTCATTCATTCCAAGGTAGTTACTGATTTCTTTTGAAATTTCCTCCTTGCCCCCCTGTTTGTGTGAGAGTGTGTTGTTTAATTTCCATATCTGTGTGCCTAATATGGTTCTCTGGCCCTTACTGATTTCCAGCTTCATTCCATTGTGGTCAGAGAAATTACTCTGTATAATTTCAATCTTTGTGACTTCATTGAGAGTTTTTCTGTGGCCTGTCTTGTGTTCTGTATTGGAGAATGATCCATATGCACTAGAGAAGACTGTATATCCTGCTGTATTTGGGCTTAGTGTTCTGTGTATGTCTGTTATGTCCAGATCCTCTAATGTTATCCAAACTCTTTGTTTCTTTATTGATTCTCCATTGAGATGTTCTGTCTATTCATGATAATGGTATGTTAAGGTACCCCACTATAATTATACAGGAATCTATTTCTCCACTTAGTTTTTCCAGTGTTTTCCTCATGTATTTTGAGGCACCCCTGTTAGGTGTATAAATGTTAATGATTGTTCTTTCTTCTTGAAAGATTACATATTTTACTAATATATTATGTCCATCTTTGTCTCTTACAATAGTTTTGCATTTATAGTCTATTTTGTCCAATATTAGTATAGCTACTCTGACACTTTTTTGATTATTGTTTGCTTGTAAAATTGTTTTCCAGCCATTTACTTTTAGCCTTCTTGAATCATTGGTTACGAGGTGTGTTTCTTCTATACAGCATATAGATGGGTCACATTTCCTCTTCCATTCTGCCAATCTGTGTCTCTTAACCTGTGATTTTTATCCATTAACATTCAGTACTATTACTCTCAAGGAATTACTTACATTAGCTATAATTTCTTTGGGTTTATGTATGTCATATGTTGTTTTTATTTTCTCTTGTCCTTTAGTTGTTTTTACACCCTCTTCCAACTCTCTCACTCTCCTGTTTTTTCCTTTCAACCTGCAGCACACACTTTAGTATTTCTTGAAGTGCAGGTTTCTTATTGGCATACTCTGTTAAATTCTGTTTATCTGTGAATATTTTGCACTCTCCATCATTTTTGAATGACAACTTTGCTGGATAGAGAATTCTTGGCGGAAAGTTATTTTTCTTTTACTACCTTGACTATGTCATACCACTGTCTTCTTGCCTCCATGGTTTCAGATGAGAAATCAGCACTTAATCTTATTGAGCTTCCCTTGTATGTGATGGTTCTCTTTTCTCTTGCTGCCTTGATTATTTTCTCTTTGTCTTGAGCATTGGACAGTTTGACAAGTATTTGTCTTAGAGTAGGCCTGTTGGGATTTATGCTGTTTGGGGTGTGCTGTGCTTCCTGAACATGTATGTCCATCTTCTTCAATAGAGTTGTGATGTTTTCAGCCATTATTTCCTTCAACATTCCCTCTGTCTCCTTTCCCTTCTCTTATCCCTCTGAGATGCCAATAATGCACATGTTTGCATGTTTTGTGTTATCATTCAAATCCCTAAGTCTCTGATGGATTTATTCTATTTTTTTATCCATCGATTCTACAATCCATTTGATGTCAGATGTACTGTTTTCCACATCACAAATTCTTTCCACTGCCTGTTCAAATCTGCTGTTATGTGCTTCCAGTGTCCTTTTTATTTATTTGATTTTGACACTCATCACCATCAGATCCATTATATTTTTATGTACATTTACAATTTCTTCAGTATATTCTTCCAGTGTCTTCTTAATATACCTTATCTCTTCCTTCACTTCATTAAGTTGGTCCATGATATTTCTTTTGATGGCTTTGATTATTAGTGTGATGTTCTGCATCTCTTCCTGGATTTTATTTTTGTGATTGTACATGTCTTCTTGTTTCTTAGTATGTTTTGTAATTTTTTGTTGCTGTCTGGTCATCTTTTTATCTTCATGGTTTTTTTCAGTTGATTAGCCTCTCTCTCTACTCTAATGTTTTATTTAGCTGCTGTTTTTCTGTGTGTGTTAAGTTTTCTCTTTGACACTTTGTTCTTCTTTTTCTATTTCTTTGCTGTTTTCTCTGTTCTGTTGAAGGAAAAAAATCAGGGCCAGAATAAATGAAAGCCATGAGAAAAGAAAAAGAATAATAGTAATAATAATGGTAAAAATTAGAAGAGAGACCATATACGAATTAGTAAAATGAATATTTAACGCAATAAGTAAGCAGTGTAGAGTAATAAGAATAAAAAAGTGGAGTATGTACAATGAAACCAGAAACTGAATAAAGAAAAATATACAGAATGAATTAAAAGGCCAGAATGATGAGGAGAGAGGGAAAGAGAAAAGAAAAGACAAAAAGATAAATGTTAATAAAAGAAGCAAAACAGAATAGTTGAGATAGAAATGAAAACTAAAAAAATTGAGGACTAAATAAAGAAAGGTGGAATTTAAGAACAACAACAGGAAGCAGAAGATAAACAGATGAAAAATGGAAAAACTATAGCATCAATTGACAAATTCAGCATACACAGATATTTGGAAATCTAGGAAGAAGCACAGCAAAGAAGAAGCAAGCAAGCAGCACCTAATTTTTTAAAAAGGCGGAGGGGTAGGAAAGAGGAAAGAAAAACAAGAAACTAAAATAATCAAACAAACACACAAGCAGGCAGTCAAACAAAAACTAAGGAAGAACAATGTTGCTTTGTAGGCCTCTGTGGAGCTTCTCAGGCTGTCGGTGTTCTTCAATCAATTACACTGCAGCCTTTTCCCTGCAGGATTTGAAGCGAGATTTAGCCAATAAACTAAGTTAAATATATGTTTTAAAAGTAATCTTTTTTTTTTTTTTAGGAAAAATAAGTGACCCAAGAGATGTTAATACAAAAATAATGTCTATGTTTTCCCTGTCCTAAAGTATCAGCTCCATGTTTGATATCTCATTAGTAGCTTTGATCAGTTGTTCCGTGTTCTGCACCTCTTCCTGGTTTTTACTTTGTTCAGTGGACTGGGCCATGTTTTCCTGTACCTTAGTATGGTTTGTAATTTTTTGTTGCTGTCTGGTCATCTTTTTATCTTGATAGGTTTATTCAGTTGATTAGCTTCTCTCTTTACTCTAGGGTTTTATTTAATTGCTGTTTTCGTGTGTCTTAAGTTTTCTCTTTGACACTTTGCTCTTCATATTCTATTTCATTCCTTTTGCCTGTGTTCCAATTACTTGTTTTTGGCTTCTCCGTGTCTCTGACTCTCACTCTTCCTGGAGCTGGTAAGAAGTGTCCCTGTTTGCTGTGCCCCAAATTAGGTCCCCACAGCAGCCTCTGGATTTTTCTTGGTTGTTTTAATGAGAGCTAAATCTTATATGTCTCACCCATCAGCCATGTTCTCCCACAGTCTCACATTTTTTTATTTTTAATGACCTTTATTTTTGAACAGTCTTACTCTAGAGAAAAATTATGAACCTATTCCAGAGAGTTTTCCACATTATGATCATCTCCTACCCAGTACACCCCATTATATTTGGTGGATATTTCAATATTTTAAAATACAAAAAATCTGGTTAAAATCTTTATTCATAATCTTAGGTCTCCTATTCCCACTGGGGTTCTATGCCTATCTGTGAAGACTCTTCTTATGCTTAAACTAATTTTTTAAAATATACATTTAATTTTTTAAAAAGATACTTAGATTACACAAATGTTATGCAAAAACTATAGGGAATTCCCATATGCCCTGTTCCCAACCCCTCCCACATTTTCCCACATTAAGAACATTCTTCAGTAGTGTGGTACATTTGTTAAAATTGATGAACACATTTTGAAGCATTGCCACTAAGTGTGGATTACAGTTTACATTGAAGTTTACACTCTCTTCTGCACAATTTTGTTAAATTATGGCAAGATATGTAATGGCTCATATCTGTCATTGTAATGTCATTCAGGACAATTCCCAAGTCCTGAAAATGTCCCCATACTTCACCTGTTTTTCCCTCTCCCTGCTTTTAGACCATCCAGTGGCCATTGCCTCCACATCAATGATTTAATTTCTTCCATTGTTAGAATCATAATAAGTCTATAGTAGAATTCAGTAAAAATATTTCAATCCATAGTTAATTTAACAGTACTAAGGATTCTGGGATGGTGATGCCCATTCCACCTCTAATTGAGAGGAGGCTTCAATTCCATGCGGCAGATGGATGGGACTCTTTTGGTGGACTTGTAAACCTCTTGGTTTCTTAGAATGGTCATTGCCCATCATCATCTCTTTCTCAGTTGTCCAGTGAATACAATGAACTAAGAGTATGTATTGCAACTTTGCTGAACTTCATGACTCAACTGCCACATAAATGGACAAAAGATTGAAGTCTCTGGGACATATATTTATCAAGTATAATGCTAATTTTGGGTTCAAATAAAAAAAGTCATAGAGCCATGTGTAGAGAACTTATAAATGAGTCTCACTCTGTTACACTGAGGAGCATAAATTCCAAAGTAAGGTTCCCTAAAAGAGTGGCAAATTCTTGAGCTGCCTGCCCTGTTTATAGATTTTGAATATCTCTAGAGCCCTCAGGAATCCAGCTGTTTGAAGTCCTGTAAACTGTGACACTCAATGAGATCCTGCTGAGACTTGCATAAGCATAACCTCTGGAATGACCTCCTAACTCACTTTGCAATCTCTTAGCCAGAAAAACTCATTTGTATTTACCATTTCCCCCTTTTGGTCAAGGTCTTTTTCCAGATGCATTGCTTGTTGGTGCTTGGTAATAATTCCTCAGTGTCAGGGAGGCTCATTCCTGGGAGTAATGTCCCATGCCAGGGGGAAGGTAGTCTGTTTATATGCTGAGTTTGGCTTAGAGCGGCCACATTTGAGCAACAAGGAAGCCTTCAGGAGGTACCTCTTAGGCAGTATATAATGCTAGGCTAAGTTTCAATTTCACATGAAAAGGTTCAAAAGAACAATCATTTGTTACAAGGGCCTGGAATAATGGTTGGTCTTCCCTCACTAGACATTGCCCTTGCTCTTGGGGAATCCTTGCTGTCCTATTGGAGAATGTAGCAGAACTCCCTAGGATGGGAATTCAATATTTCTTAGGTTATCATGTGAATCTCTACCTACTGAGACAATATCACATGAATAATTGAACATATTCATATGTCTTAGAGGCATGCCTCAGGTGAACCCCATCCCATGTGACCCCACATCACTGACACCCACACCAGTGATTCTCCCCCACCACTTTTGTGATCCAAAACCTGTCCAAAAATGAAGCAAAAAAATTACTGTATAAATTAGTAAGAAAATGAAATATTAATTAAAAAAATAAAATATAAAATTCAAAATAATTTAAAAAATTGAAATAATATAAAATTTGTTTAGACACTGTTCCTTTCATCACTGTAAGTTTGTTGTCGTGTGTGTGTCAATTTCTTCCTTCTATTCCCCCAGGGTCTTATTTTTTCCATTTTATATTTAAAGAAGCTTTAGGTTACATAAAAGTAACATAGAAATACAGGTTATTCCCATATACACCATGAAAGAGTCCTTGGCCAAATTGGGGAAATATTAAATACCAATAAGATTTTATGGTTAAGAGATTTCAATATGAGTCAGCAGGTCATTCCAAAGGTTATGCTTATGCACGTCTCAGCAGGATTTCTTTGACTGCCACAGTAATCAGTGTCTCAGTGAGTGGTTTCCTGAGGGCTCTATACACCCAGACACTGTAAACAGTGCAGACAACCTCAGGAATTTGGCACCCTGTCAGTATGCCTTACTCTAGAATTTATGCCCCTCAATGTAATAGACTTTGACTCATTTATAGTTTCTCTACACATGGCTCTTCTACCTGTTTTATTTGAGCCTATAATAAGCACTATACTTGTTAAATATATATCCCAGAAGCTTAAATCTTCGGTCTACTCTTGTTCCAGTTAAGCCCTGAGTCTCAGTAGAGTTGCAACACCTACTCTCTAGTACATTTGACCCACCAAGGGCAACTAACAAGAAGATGATGATGGACAACGCCCATCCTAAGGAACTGAGAGTATCTGCAACTGCAAGCAAGATAGTTCCATCCATCTGCTCCATGGGACCTAAGCCCCCTTTCAATTTGAAACAGAGTGTGCATCACCAACCCCAAATCCTCAAGATTGCAGAATGAACAATGGACTAAAGTAGACTTATTAATATTCAATTATAGACTTATTATTTTAGCAACAGAAGAACTTTTATTATTGATATAAAGGCAAAGGCCATCAGAATTTCTAAGGGGAGTGAGAGGGAAGAAAAGTTGTAATATGGGGGCATTTTCGGGGCATTGTAGTTGTTTTGCATGGCATTGCAATGGGAGATACAGGCCATTATATATTTTGTCATAACCTACAAAATTGTGGGGGATAGAGAGTAAAGTTTAATATAACTATAGTCCATCCTTAGTAGCAATGTTTCAATATGTGTTCATCAATTTTAATAAATGTACCATAGTAATGAAGGATGATGTTCATGTGGGAAAGTGTGGGAGGGGTAGGAAGTGGGACATATGAGAATCCCCTAGGTTTTTTATCTTATTAATATATCACTTGTGATTTTTTTGAACCATTTATTCAGGTGTTCAAAGAATTCAGGGACACTCCCACAACAAAACAGCTTCAATTCAGGTGTGCTTACTTACATGTAAACTTTTCCAATGGTTACATCCACGAAAATAAATTAAAAATAGCTGTTTCATTTTAACAAATATATGTGGGTTGGTGCAAGGAAGAAAAAAGCTCCAATCAATGTAAGAGAAGCATTTCCAATAGAACTTTGGGTTTAACAATTACCAATATTGTGATATATTTATACTGTTTTGATCAATCATGTATTTAATAATTGTAATAACTCATTCCAAAAGAAAATGCTTACCACTATGATCACTATCTAATTTTTAAAAATATTTAAATTTTAATGTTTGTATACATTTTTCATGCGGGGATGTTGGATGATAAAACAACCACGTTCAAGAGTAAAATCTATTATACTAGAAAAAGCTTCTGTAGAGGAAATCAAATGGAAATATGAGTTCAAGGAGGAAAAAAGAAAAATGTAAAATTTTAACTGTTCAATAAAAACGAGTTTGTGTATTTTTTTTTTCAAAAGAAATCAAATCACTATGGCAGTTGTATTCCATTACACACATTTAAATGAGTGATGTAACAGTTTTATTTTAAAATGTCAACATTTACATTTACCAGAAATTGGGAAGCTGGGGAAGGAAGAGAAGTTGGAGCTCGGGTTGTCTTCTTTATTGGTGGATGCCTGGGAGCTCCGTGGCATGGCAGCCCAGGAGAGGCAAGCTGAGAAGCGGGATCTGGAAAGCGGGAATGAGCACTGCTCAGCAAAATACTTCACACCCGCACACTCAGATAGGTATCATCAATACCATTTCTCAGATGAGCAAACTGAGGGTTACAAAGCTACCCCAGGTCATAACTAGAGGCAGCAGAGGCTAGACTAAAGTCAAACCCCAAGTTCTAAAGTGCAGTGACAATGGACTCGAATTTGAATTTGAATCGCAATTTCCACGTCTTTCTGGTTGTGAGCCTTTCTCAGTGG